>JXCR01130004.1:242152-257570 GCA_002079205.1 Phalaenopsis hybrid cultivar
AGCAGGTGGAAACCTGTACATGATATATTAAATGAATCTTCGCTGTCCATTTATTGTAAACTTAATTGTCTAAATCATTACAGTTTATACACAAATTATCACAATGGATAAACAAATAATTACAGCATATAATGAATACAAACTTGAGTTATTTGAAAAATATAAATACTGACTATATAACACAAGATATCATAGCATTACATTTAAAAATATGAGAAGAATAGGTTGGACAAGGCAGGGGTTAAGGATGTAATTGACTAGTTAAGAGATTTTGTGTTACTCATTATAAATTCAACCAAAATAACTTACAGTAATTTCATTAATAAGTCGTTGCCATGGCTGTAAATAAATCGGGCTTGAGCGAGCTCAGGCTTAGCTCGTCTTCGGTTCGTTCAAAATTTGTTGAGTTTGAAATTGGCTCGTGAACAGTGTGTTACTGTTTGGCTCAAACTTAGCTTGTTAAAATTAATTGGAAAAAAAAAACATAGAGTGTTGAATTCCAGCTGGACCAAATATATGCAAAAGAAGACACATAGTCATATTACCACATGAGCATGTGGTAATATGACTATGTGTCTTCTTTTGCATATATTTGGTCCAGCTGGAATTCGACACTCTATGTTTTTTTTTTCCAATTAATTTTAACAAGCCAAGTTTGAGCCAAACAGTAACACATTGTTCACGAGCCAATTTCAAACTCAAGAAATTTTGAACGAGCCGAAGACGAGCTAAGCCTGAGCTCGCTCAAGCCCGATTTATTTACAGCCCTGGCAACCGCTTATTAATGAAATTACTGCAAGTTATTTTGGTTGAATTTATAATGAGGAACATCACCAACACATCCACTTTCATCAACCACCACCTTCACACACGAACCACCATAGAACACCACTTCCTCAACCACACACCAACACATCCACCACACTAACACCTCCACAACCACACCAACCATCACCACTTCACCACATCCACCAACACATACACATCAACACATCAAGTACCCTACACCACCACCTCCACCTCCACCTCCACATCCACACATTAAACACCCTGCACCCTTTAACACAAACACATCCACCACCACATCCTCCACATCAACACCACAATCCATCATCAACAAAAGCTATGGTGATTGAGCAAATGAAAAACCATAATCTACCATCAAACAAAAGGCACACCTTTGCACGCATTTTCACCATAAATTAAGAACATAAAAAAGAAAACATAAGACCAAAATCCAACATCAACTTAAAACCAACACCCATTTCTAAGATATTTCACGTGGAATTCCCAAAAATCCCAAAATTCAACCTCAACCTAAAACCAACAAAACAGGAGCCTTTTACCAAATAAAAATCACAAAATCCTCGAGCTCAGAAAACTACAAGGTTGGCATTACCCAACACGAAGAGGAACCCATGGTTTCCCAGGCATAAAGGTATTAAAAAAATCAAAAGCCACACCATAGTTAGGGTAAATATTACCTAGCACGAAGATGAACCTACGCACAGAGTAACTGCCACAAAAAATATCTGGCATATCCACATTTCCTAAATAAAAAATAAGAATATAGTTAAAGTAAAAATTACCCAACATGAAGAGGAACCACCTCATAAAGGAACCACCGCACAGAGATACCACAACTCAGATGAACTTCAATAAAAAAGTACTACATGAAGAAGAACCACCGCAGATAGATTAAAAGATCCAACAGATCCACAAAGCAGAGAAAGGAGATAGAGAGAACTTACTGCAACAATTAACTCAGAGAACTGAGAGACAGAAAGAGTGACAAAACACTATTCATGAGAATCAAGAGAGAGAGAGAGAGAGAGGAGAGTTAGCGCAAATAAGGAGAGGGGTATTAGGGCAAGACACACAAATGAAAGGATTGCAGCAGAAGAGAGGGGCAACCTCTTCACATGCATACGTAGGAATGCATGCTGCGGAGTTCAACCCATGACCGTATTTCCTTCGGCTTATTCCTAGAAGTAGCAGTGTCAGAGAATCCAAACAAGAGATATTCAAGTTACTTAGCCATGTTATCCAAACACTACCCCAAAAAGAGCTGTAACTGACAAAATCTCGGGGGGACAACTGCCCCCTCACAACCATATGTGGATCCCCCTATGTTGGTGAGGAGATAGGATAGGACAATTAGGGCTGTAAACAAGCCGAGCTTGAGCAAGCTTAGGCTTGACTCGTGTCCGACTCATTCTAAATTGTTCGTGTTCGAAATTAGCTCGTGTTCGAAACCAGCTCGTGAACAGTGTGTTCGTGTTTGGCTCGATTTAAATATTCGTGTTAGTGTTCCGCTCAAAATTCACTCGTTAAAATTAAACTGAAATAATAGATGTATAGTGTTGGATTCGAATTTGAACCAAATGTATTAAAAAAAACACATAACCACATTACCACACGGGCCTTAACGTTTTAAACATAAATATAAATATATATAATATATTATTATATAAATAATATATGTAATATATTATTATATAAATAATATTTTTATTTCGAGCTAAAACGAATCGAACACAAGCAAACAAAGGGTTGTTCGTGTTCGACTCGATTATAATTTGAGCTTTAAAAACTTGTTTGTGTTCAGCTCATTTACTTAACGAACGAGCCGAACACGAGCTACTTAATGAGAGCACGAGCTATTCGTGAACAACGAGTTTTTTTGATATGCCTAAGGACAATTGCCCCCTCTGAGCTATATGTGTTGGTTAGCCATGTGTAGGGCTGTCAAAAAAGCTCGTTGTTCATGAACAGTTCGTGTTCGGTTCGTTAATGAGTTTGTGTTCGATTTGTTCGATAAGTAGACGAGACGAACATGCACAAATTTTTTTCGTTCGGTTAGTTAAATGAACCAAACACGAACAATGATGTGTTCGTTCGTGTTTGAATCGTTATTGTTCGAAATATAAAATAATTTAAAAAAATTATACATAAAAAATTTATGATATTCAAAAAATTAAATTTTATAAATTATAATATATAGTAAAATAATAANTGCCTCCCATAAAAGCGCTTGGTTTAACTTCGTCAGCCCGATGTACCAGTGTTTTATTCAAGATGACTCAACATCAAAATTTCTTTAAATTGTGGAATGTGGCCTTCATAATAATGTTTCAATTGATTCCCATTAACTTTAAATATCTTTCTCTTGTATCTCAAAAATAAAAACAAGCTTGCAAAATTTTATGTACAGCTCTACTAGTTCTAAAATGTCCTTTAAATTCAGAATCATGACATCGTTCAATTATTTGTTCAGTTTCTTCATAAGGCACACACCTTCTAATGGTCAAATCTTTACATTGTTTATATAAATATATGTCATCCCAAAAATAAAATCTTGAATCATGAATAAATTTCTATGTCAGCATACCACAGTGTATTTTTTATATCAATATTATACAATTGTTCATCATAGAAAGTTTCTAAAATTTTATTTGCAAAATAAGTTAATATTTTTTGTTCTAGTATAAACAAATGATTAACTATTTGATTATTAGTTCCCTTTCTATCTACTGCCACAAAATTGAACTCTTGCATCAGAAGTATCCATCTAATTGATTTTGGTTTAGCATCCTTCTTTTGCAATAAATTCTTGATAGCAGAATGGTCTGTATGTACTATATATTTAGCTTAAATTAAGTTTGGTCTAAGCTTATTAAAGGCCTAGAAAATAGCTAATAAGTCTCTTTCAGCAGTGGTGTAATTAATTTGAGCATCATTTAGAGTTTTACTGGCATAATATATTACTTTAAAAACTTTATTATAACTTTGCCCTAAAACAACGCCAATAACATTATCACTAGCATCACACATTATTTCAAATAGTTTTTCCCAATCAAGTTAAACTATTATAGGAGTAGTGATTAATTTTTCTTTCAGAAGTTCAAATGATTTAATGCAATCCTTATTAAAATCAAATTTTGTATCCTTTTCTAAAAGTTAGCATAATGGCTTAGTAATTTTTGAAAATTTTTTTATATAACTCCTGTAGAAACCATGTCCAAGAAAACTTCTTACCCCCTTAACCGTAGTTGGAGGCGATAATTTTACAATAACTTGAATTTTTGCTGGATCTACTTCCATGCCATTTTCAGAAATTTTATGCCCAAGTACAATTCCTCCTGCAACCATAAATTGACATTTTTCCCAATTTAGTACTAGGTTGTTTTTTTCACTTATTTCCAGAAATTTTTCTAAATTATTTAAACATAATCTAAATGAATTTCCGAATAAAAAAAATCATTCATAAATACTTCCATTCCATGTTGAATTAAATTACAAAATATTAACATCATACATCTTTGAAATGTCGAAGGTGTGTTACATAGTCCAAAAGACATTCTATGAAAAGTAAATGTTCCATATGGGCTTGTAAATGTTGTTTTCTCTTGATCCTCAGGAGCAATCAAAATTGGATGATACTCGATATATTGATACACCTAAAATATATAGTGTTTTTAGACACATTTTTATATGTATTTCTGAGATATTTCGCTTTAGTGGAAGGTATTTGTGTGTTTTTCTTTTAGGTACAAGTAAAATGGTGAAAAATGCTAAAAGGGGTGAAAAGAGATCGAATTTGGAGCAAAAATGCAATAATGGGACAAAAGTGTTTTGGCGCCTGATACACCTAAAATTTATAGTGTTTTTAAACACATTTTTATACTTATTTTTGAGATATTGTGCTTTAATGGAAGGTATTTTTGTGTTTTTCTTGTAGTTACAAGTAAAAATGGAAAAAATGCTTAAAGGAGTGAAAAAAGATCAAACTTGGAGCGAAAAGGTCAAAAATTGTGCAAAAGAGTTGTGGCACCTAAGCGCCAGATCCAACGCTTAAGTGCCTGTTAAATAAAAAAGGCCACACCTAAGCACCGAGACCCTGTGCTTAAGCATTAGTGGTAGTTACTAGATGAGTAAAATTGGTTTTCATGAATTTTGAAGAGCTTTTTGAGGCACTCATTGGCTTAATAGGTGGTTATAACCACCATGGACGAAAATCATCTTGAAAGGATGCATTTCTTGGGCAAATACATCGAATTAAGACACATTTTGAAGAGATCCCAAGGCACCTCTTGGAAAACTATAAAAGAAAAAACATTTTGAAGAGATCCCAAGGCACCTCTTGGAAAACTATAAAAGAAAGAAGAGAGGACTTAGAAAAAAGAGTCCTGAAAATATTGGCAAGTTTTGAAAGTTTTTCTCTGGGAGTTAGTTCGGAGAGATTTTCAGGAACCAATTTTTATTTATTTTATCATTTTTTTTATTTTGTTTTGAGTGATTGTAAAAGAAAAGAGATTCAAAGGAACTTCAAGAGTCTTTTGAAAGACTTGATATAAGTTTTTATCTTTTTGCTTTAGACTACTTTTGGTTTTAATTGAAATTTGTTGTTGGTTTGACAACGATTTCTTCATTTAAACTAAAGTGTGGTTTTGTTTTCTCCATGGATTCTGAGTAGTTTTGTTTTATCTTTTTTCTTAAAATGATAAGTGATTAAGTTTTGGATGGAAGTTGTGGAGAGTATTGATCTTTAATAATGGAAAACGTTGTGATGATTTGAATCCACGCACTTCATTTACTTCTTGATTTGGCCAATCCAGATGTTAAAATTTGTTGTGAGAACATGTAAGAATCGGGTTGGTATTGTCTTAGTCAACAATTAGAAAGAATCACATGAGGTTGTATGAATAAGAATGTATTTCATATGATTCAGTACAAATAAATAGGAAAATATTCATTGATGGGTGTAGAGTTAGAGGACTTTAAAGTGACAAGTTAAAGCCCCCAACTTAGTTTATTGTTAGGTTATGATACGAGATGTTAGCCCTTAGGTGGAGGGAATTGAGGGAACTCTAGAGTGAGTGACTGCAAATAAATAGGGAAATATTCATTGAAGGGTGTAGAGTTAGAGGACTTTAAAGTGACAGGGTGTAAATAAATAGGAAAATAATCTTTGAAGGGTGTAGAGTTAGAGGACTTTAAAGTGACAGGTTGTTCATATGATTGAGTGCAATAAATAGGGAAATATTCATTGAAGGGTGTAGAGTTAGAGGACTTTAAAGTGACAGGTTAAACCAACTTGGTTTATTGTCTTAGGTTTTGATACGAGAATGTTAGCCCCAGGTGGAGGGAATCGAGGGAACTCTAGAGTGAGAGCTAGTATCTTCCCTACCTAGCCGTGTTAGCCCCCTGGTGGAGGGAATCGAGGGAACTCTAGAGTGAGAGCTAGTATCTTCCCTGCCTAGCCGGTCTTTCAGATAAACTTTAAGTTAGCCAATGTTCTTTATAGCATCTCTAGAAAGGGTAAATAATTTTATTGCCCTATTTGGCATAGCACAATTTGCATACTTCCACAACATAATTGCTATACTTATTACTAATTCATGGTAATATGAAAGAGGTTTTCATACTAAGTACTTTTCTTCTACAAAAACTTTAGTTATCTTTTTCAGTTGTTACTGTTTCGTTAAAATATAAAAAAATACTAAAGATAATTAAATTTTAAATTCCTACAAATATTGTTTTAGTTTAAGTAATTATATTTTTAAAAATAGGAAAACTTTCTAAGAAGTGCATATTGCATAATCTTCTCAGCGGGTTCGACATTCAAGTCTTAATCAAAAAGTTCTGTATTACTTGATAACAATACATATACTTGCGTAGTATCCTAATATATATATACAATTTAAAAAGTTAAATTCTTATTTTTCTTCAAGATCAAGTTTTTAGTTTTGTTGCAAAATAAGAAAGTATAAGTGAAAATACCATCAGAACTATTACTATACTGTGCATAAGCATTAAGTACGGGATCAAGTTTTTGGCGCCGTTGTTAGGGAAGAATACTAAGTAAATTTATATATTTAGAAAGTATTATTTAAACTTTAAATATTGTATCTCCTTTTGTATGTTTTATTTAATTTAATTTTATTTTATGTTAATGTATGCGTAGTTCAGGTTCTGAAGGACTAGTGTCATACGATTCTAAATTAGAAAGAACTATTAGAAAAATAAAAAAAAAACCAAAAAAATTAAAAATCTTGAAAAATAAAAAAAAATACGGAAATGAAAAACCAAAATAATCAAAATGCTAAAATTATTCAAGAGTTTAGACCTTCAGGAGATTATACCAACCCTACTATAGATGAACTTCATTATAGTATTCAAAAACCTACTGTAGAGGTTAATTAATTTGAGTTTAAACCTGCTATTATCCAAATGGTATCAAATAATCAGTTTGGAGCATCACCAACTTAAGATCCAAATTTACGTCTTACCAATTTTCTAAAATTGTGTGCTACATTTAAATACAATGGTGTTTCAAATGATGCCACAAGACTTAAGTTATTTCCTTTCTCTTTAAGGGATAAAGCAAAGATGTGGTTGAATTCATTAGCACTTAGATCTATCAAAACTTGGGGTGATTTAGCACAAAAATTCCTTGATAAATATTTTCCACCATAAAAAACTACGAAGCTTAGAAATGATGTTACATCTTTTAATCAGTTTGAAGGAGAATCTATTTATGAAGCGTGGGAACAATTTAAAGAACTCTTAAGAAAGTGTCCACACCATGCTATACCAGATTGATTAATAATTCAAACCTTTTATAATGGATTAATTGGTTCTCTTAGATCTATTATGGATGTCGCTGCTGGTGGTTCATTGATGTCAAAACCATTTCATGATGCTTATGCTTTAATTAAAGAGAAGGCTACCAATAATTTTCAATGGCCTTCTAAGAGAGTGAATCCAAAGAAAGTAGCCAAATTCATAAAACTAATGCATTTACTATGTTAGCAAATTAAGTTGCTACAATTTCAAGGATGTTAGACCAATTTGGAATGAATTTTTCTCAACCAATTTCCATGATTGAAGAGAATTCATTAGGACAAATGATAGATTCTTAAGAATCATTAGAAACTTTGAATGCCATAAATAATGAGCAAAATAACCTATATTTCAATTATTATAACCCAGGTTGGAAGAACCATCCCAACTTTAACTGAAATAACAATTTGGGTGGTAATAATCAGCAATGGGTGAAAAACAAAGTAAACTCATTGGGAAACTTGAACAACCAAGGCAATAATAATTATAGATATACTTGTCCTCCAGGTATCAATAGTAATACACAATTTAAGGATAAGAAGTTGTCTATTGAAGAAGTGGTGTTCCAATTGGGTAATCAGTTATAAAGTTAAGGAGCTACAATTAGAAATATTGAGAATCAACTTGGACAAATCGCAAGTTCACTAAGTAATAGATCCCAAAGAATAATTCCTAGTAATACTGAATCAAATCTAAAAAACCAGAATAAAAAGCAAGTTAAAGCCGTACAACTTAGAAGCAGAAGAGAGTTAGAAGGTAGGGTTCAAAAAGAGATTGAAGTAAAGAGAGAAGAAATTGAAGAATTAAAAGAGGACGCTCTGAAAGATTTTGAAAGACCTATTTCCTCACTGAAAATTGATTTAGAAAAACCAGCACCTCCATTTCCTCAGAGACTTCGACAACAGAAGTTGGATAAGCAATTTTTAAAATTTATGTAAATATTTAAGAAGCTTACAATCAATATTCTATTTGCTGAAGCCTTAGAACAAATGCCAAGCTATGTAAAGTTTATGAAGGATATTCTCAACAAAAAAAGAAAGTTTGAAAATAATGATACTATTGCACTTAGTGAGGCGTGTAGTGATATAATTCAGAATAAACTTCCTGAAAAGCTTAAAGATCCTGGTAGCTTTATAATTCCTTGTGCAATAGGAGACATATTTTATGGGAAGAATTTATGTAATTTAGGTGTAAGCATTAAACTTATGAAATTATCAATATTTAATAAATTAAGATTAGGAGAAATAACCTCTACTACTGTAACTGCAGTTGGCAAATTGTTCAATAACCTATCATAAAGGAGTTATAGAAGGTGTCCTAGTGAAAGTGGATCAATTTATCTTTGTTGTTGATTTCATTATGCTAGATATGGAGGAAGATAAAGAGATACCTATCATTTTGGGGAGACGATTCCTAGCCACAGGAAGAGCAATGATAGATGTGCAAAAAGGGGAATTAACAATGTGCGTCAATGATTACAGAAAGGGGAAGTAACAATGCGCATTAATGATCAAATTGTTACTTTTAACATTTCAAAATCAATGAAATACCTTGCAAAAGGTAAAGATGATGAATGTTATAAGATATGTGAGCGAATACAATTTTAAGACAACTTATGAAGAAAAATTTGAAGAAAAGGATTTGGAACACGAGCAAGAAAAGGAATTAGATCAATGTGTAAGCCTTTTTAAGGAAGATTCAAGTTATATTCAAGAAAGTTTTGAAATTTTGGACAAAAATAGACAAAGATAAATCATTTTGTCTATCAATTAGAAAACCTCTAGAACTTGAGTTAAAATTACTTCCTAGAGATTATAAATATGCCTTTATAGGAGATTCCTCTACGTTACCTATTATAATTTCCTCAAAGTTAACAAAGGAAGAAGAAGAAAAGCTGATGAAAATTCTGAAAAATTTTAAGAAATCCTTCGAATGGACAATTACTGATATTAAAGGAACCAGTCCTTCAATTTGTATGCATAAAATTAATCTAGAAGAAAACTGCAAATCCAAGGCTGATCCACAAAGGAGATTAAATCCTGTTATGAAAGAGGTTGTTAAGAAAGAAATTTTAAAGTGGTTTGATGCTGGAATTATCTACCATATTTTAGATAGTGCATGGGTTAGTCCAATTCACTGTGTTCCTAAGAAAGGAGGAGTAACTGTAACTATGAATGAGCATAATAAGTTAATACCTACTAGACAAGTTACAAGGTGGCGAAAATTCATTGNAAGTTAATACCTACTAGACAAGTTACAAGGTGGCGAAAATTCATTGATTATAGAAAATTAAATCTTGCCACTAGGAAAGATCATTTTCCACTACTCTTTCTAAATCAAATGTTGGATAGAAAAGCTGGGCAAAAATACTTTTATTTTCTGGATGGATATACCGATTATCACCAAATTCAAATATCTTCAGAGGATCAAGAGAAAACAATATTTACCTGTCCTTATGGTACTTTTGCTTTTAGAAGAATGCCCTTTGATTTATGTAATGCCCCTGCTACATTTCAAAGATGTATGGTGGCAATTTTTTGTGATTTAATTAAAAAAGGAATTGAAGTCTTTATGGATGACTTTTCAATGTTTGGAACTTCATTTGACTCATGCTTAGAACATTTATCAAAAGTTCTTAAGCACTATGAAGAAACAAATTTAGTCCTTAACTGGGAAAAATGCCAATTTATGGTAGCGGGAGGAATTGTATTAGGTCATCAAATAGCAGAAAATGGTATGGAAGTTGATCCTGCTAAAATTCAAGTGATTGCTAATTTACCTTATCCAACAAATTTAAGAGAAATTAGGAGTATTTTAGGACATTGTGGATTCTACAGACGATATATTAAGGACTTTTCTAAAATTGCTAAGCTGTTATGCCATTTACTGGACAAAGATGGAATTTTCAATTTTGATGAGGAATGCCTAAAAGCTTTTAAATTATTACAAGAAAAATAAATCAGTGCACCAATTATAGTTTCACCAAATTGGGAAAAACCTTTTGAACTTATGTGTGATGGAAATGATTATACTATTGGAGTTGTTTTAGGACAAAGATATGATAAAATTTTCAAAGTTATTTACTATGCTAGTAAAAGTCTCTTAGAAACTCAACATACAATAACTGAAAATGAGTTATTAGCAATAATATAAGAATTTGAAAAATTTAAATTAGATTTGATTGGAACTCATTGTATAGTGCATACAAATCATTCTACTATTAAGTACTTAATGAAAAAGAAGGATACTAACCGAGACTTATAAGATGAATTCTTCTTTTACAAGAATTTTATTTAGAAATAGTAGATTGGAAGGGAACTGAAAATCAAATTGGTGATCATTTGTCCAGATTTGAATTAGAAAAAAAAAACTCTATTTTGAAAAAGAAATTAATGAACATTTTTGAGATGAAAAATTGTTCACTATAGATGAGTGGCGTGTTTCGTGGTATGCCGACATTGTGAACTATATTTTTAGTGATCTTAAACCCAATGGAATGACATACCAACAAATGAGTAAATTTATTTCTGAAGCTAAGACTTATTTTTGGGATGACCCATATTTATATAAATAAGGAAAATGCACCATTAGAAGAAACTTATGAAATTATCCAAAAATGTCATAATTTTGGTTTTGGGGGACATTTCGGTGTTGACAAGACAACATAAAAATTCTACAATCTGGATTTTATTGGCCTATAATTTTTAAAGATGTTAATGCTTATATCAAAACTTATGATAGATGTCAAAGATTTGGCAATATTTCTAGAAGAAATGAGATGCCTCTCAGTTATATGCTAGAAGTTGAAATATTTAATGTTTGGGGATTAGATTTCATAAGACCATTTATACCCTCTTTCTGAAATTTATATATTCTGTTACCAGTGGACTAGGTATCCAAATGGATAGAAGTTGTTGCTTTACCTTGATGTGATGCACAAAGTGTTGCAAAATTTTTGAAAAGAAACATATTATGTAGATTTGGGATGCCGAGAGTTATCATTTCTGATGGGGGAAGTCATTTCAGAAATACCATTATGGAGAAGTTATTAAAGAAATATCATATAAATCATAGGATTGCTACTTCTTATCATTCTTAGATATGTGGTTCGGCTGAATTATCCAATCAGGAAATTAAAATAATTATGAAAAAATCTGTGAATCTAACAAAAATAGATTGGTTAGTCAAACTTGACTATGCTTTGTGGGCTTATAGGGCTGCATATAGAACTCTTGTAGGAATGTCCCCATATAGGCTAATATTTGGAAAAGTTTATCACTTATGAGTTAAACTTGATCATAAAGCATATTGAGCTATTAAAAAGTTCAATTATAATTTAGAAGATGCTGATGAGAAAAGATTGTTACAATTAAATGAGCTTGAAGAGATAAGGAATGAATCTTATGAGAGTGCTAAGATTTACAAAGAAAAGATAAAAATGTGGCATGATTAAAGGATTCTTACTAAAAATTTTCAGCCAGGGCAACAAGTTTTGCTATATAATGCGGAACGATGAAGATGTGACCTGATTGAAAGATTCTTACTAAAATTTTTCAGCAAGGGCAACAAGTTTTGCTATATAATGCAAGGTTAAAATTATTTTCAGGCAAACTTAAGTCTAGGTGGATGGGCCCATTTGTTGTGATAAAAGTTTATCCTTATGGAGCTGTGGATATTAAAGACAGGTAAACTTAAGTCCATGTGGATGGGCCCATTTGTTGTGATAAAAGTTTATCCTTATGGAGCTGTGGATATTAAAGATCCTAATTATAAGAAAATTTTTAAAGTGAATAGACACAGACTAAAACCTTAATATATAGGGGATCAACATAAATATAATGATGGAATGATGTTGGGTCAACCAGAATGAGCATTGGTTACATCGGGCTGACGACGTAAACCCAAGCATTTAGTGGGATGCAACCCGTAGTTATCAGTGTTTTTTTGCTTTGATTGTTGTTTTGAGTCTGATTAAGAAATTTAGGGTAGTATTTTTTAGTTTATTATGTGCTAGTAATGATTTTTAGACTTTATTTAGTGACCTAGAAATGTTAGAATGAGGATTTGGACATTAAGTTGACTAGTGCAAAAATGTGCACTGGCGCTTAAGTGCCAGATTCAACGCTTAAGTGCGATAATTTAATAACATGTGCAAATTTCAATTTCTAGAAGGTGTAACTGCAATTTAGTTGAAATAAACGTAGCTTGGCAGTTTCTAGTCATGTCTAGAAGTTATGAGGGGGAACTAGGCCTATAAATAGAAGGGGTTTGTGAAGGAATTTCACCCCAGATTATTTTTAGCCCTAAAATTCTAAGAAAGGGAGAGATTTTGAGAAAATGTCTTTATGTGAGATGGATTTGAAGAAGAAGGAAGAAGCCATAAGGAAGAATTTCATTAGTCAAAGTGCATAGGAGATGTATAACAGTTTCTTAACTGTTAGTATTGAAGGGATATCAGAGAAGATTAACCGGATGGAGAATACGATATCTGTATTAGAGACTAAAGTGCTTGAATTGCATGCTCATCTAAAATATATTGGATGGCAAATTAAGATGATATTCAACAATACCAGTTATGTAGAGGAAGCGAATAAGGCGATGCTCCTTAAGCAAAAGTGGATCGAAGATTATAGTATTAGAGCTTGTCACCACCGTCCGTTTTACAAACTCTATATTCCTAGAGAGACTACTGAGAGACAAGAATTAGTTCCTTCTATTGAAGAGTGGCATTAAGTTAAGTTTTAGGAATTCTGTGTTTGGAGTCATGTTTTGAAGTGTGTTAGTGTTTAGTGTTTGTGTCACTTATGTGTTTAATTGTAAATGTTTGTTAAGTGTTTTGTACCTAAGAAAATTTTCTCATCCAAGACTATTTGGAGAGAGAACTAAGTGTTAAATGTGTTTGTAATTATTTGTGAATTAATATAAGTTTGTTTTTGTGAAAGTTTGTGTTATTTTTAGGCTCAAATTGAATTAATTATTATGGAGAATTTTGAGAGAGAAGGGAGTTATAGGAAGTAAATATAGTCATTTAAGTGCTATAAGACCATTTAGGTTTACCTAGGCTAATAGTGCATGTTACTTAAAATAAAAAATTTCAAAAATTATGCACAGACGCCTAAGCGCCACATCTCGTGCTTAAGCACAAGCCAACTCGAGAGGCACGCGGCTAAGCCACACTTACCAGCGCTTAAGCGCCGGTTCACGAAAACCATTTCGTGAATGGTTAAAAGTGAATTTTTGGTCGTAAAATGCCTTTTTTAATGCCTCAAATCATCTTCCCCAACTCGAGTTTGCAATTTTGAGGGCTATGACAAGTAAAATTTGGAGATTGCTTGGTGGAATCAAGTGAGATTTGCTAGATCCAAGTTCCTTAAGGTAAGAGCTTTATTTCTATGCAAAAAAATTGGATTTTCACTATATATTTTAAGCACATTTGGAAGATTTCAAAAAATTACTATTCATGGTGAAAAGTGAAGAAAAATCTATGGAAATTGCTTTGAAAGTTTAGTTAGTGCTTTTGAAAGTTTAGTTCAGTGATTTAAAGCTGATTTTTAAAGTTATTCTTGGAATTTATCAAATTTGTAGAATGACACTAAGAATGAAAAGGAGCAGAGGAAAGATCCCATTTGATTCGATCAAATTTGTCAGGTTCAGAAGCTCAAGATTGATATAGTGACGCTTTACAGTCACAAAAATTGATTCAGGAGTGATGTTTTAAGAGTCCAGGTGGAGAAGTGGAAGACCTGATAGTCCGCCTACAATGGGAATAATTTTGTTGTTTCTTTACTGTCGCTGTAATTTCTATTCTAAGGGAGTTTTATGCAAATCTACTGGAGGCTAAGGACGATCGAGTTATGCTTAAAGGAAAATTGGTACCTTTTACTCCAGAGGTAATTAACTTGTTTTACCATTTACCACCGAAAACTTTGTGTTTTTATGTGAATTATAGTCCTACTGAAGCGGAGTTAAATGAGATTATTTCATACTTGACTATTGGGAGAGGACTTTGAAAGATTACCAATGAGAGGAGAGTAAATTTCCCAACTTCAAAGTTATGCGCACCTTCAAAGGCCTGACATTATTTCAATTCTGATAGACTCCTTCTGACCAATCATCTCAGTGAAGTGACCAGAGAAAGAGCGACGTTGAACTATTGGATTCAAGAGGGAAAGCTCATCAACATTGGAGCTTTGATCCGTTAGACTATCATCAGTTTTACTACAATTGTTACAACTACAGGTCTGAGATTTTCTTCCCTTGTCTTTTCTTTGTGCAAGCAGGCTGGAGTAAAGTACGATAGTTGGGAGGAAGTTATGTTACCTCTAAAGCCCATCATGAAGGTGAATGTAAAGAATTATTTTGAGCATACAATTTTTGGCTAGAGAGGGGGATTTTCCAGGAGCTATAGATTAGAAACGTCTGTTGCATCTACCTCTGCTGCTTCTTCATCTAGACCATCTACTTTACGTGCTTCTACATCTAGAGGTTATTCTACTAAGACTCAGGATGAGTTATTGCAGAAGATGATGGATAATATCATTTTTACCGCTGATAAGGTACATAATCTAGAGCATTTTACAGATCATACTAATAGTTATAATAGAAGAAAAAGTGATTATGAAGAGAAATTCCACTCATCTTTGGAGAGCCTGATTAGAGGTGAACCATGAGTGCAGTTTCCTCCATATCCTTGATATTCTAATTATGAGCTTGCAGAAGAATGATACATTGGTTATTCTGAGGATGAAGAGTAGAGCTGAGAGATTCATTTTATGATTGTAATATGATATGA
>JXCR01130016.1:0-24868 GCA_002079205.1 Phalaenopsis hybrid cultivar
AAAAAAAGGATAAATATGTGGTGCCTGAAAATCTCTCCAACTAACTCCTTAATTTTTGAACTTTCAAAACTTTTCTAGTACATTTAGGACAATGTCCTAATCTTCTTTCTTTTATAATTCTCTAAAAAGTGTCTTGGTATATTTTTAAAATGTGTATTGATTCAATGTATTTCCCTAAGAGATGCATCCTTTCACAATAATTTTCATCCATGGTGGTTGTAACCACCTATTAAGCCAAGTTCCTCAAAAACCTCTTCAAAATCTGCAAAAACTGAATTTACTTGTCCAATAACTGCCACTGACACTTAAGCACAGGGTCTTTGGCCCTTAAGCGTGGCTTTCTCTATTTACCCGGCGCTTAGGCGCCAAAACACTTTTACACATTTTTCACCTATTTTCTCCAAATTTGATCATTTTTCACTCATTTAAGCATTTTTCACCTTTTTACCTGTATCTGAAAGAAAAAATAAAAAAACACCTTCCATTAAAGCGCAATATCTCAAAAATATGTATAAAATTGTGTCTAAAAACACTATATATTTTAGGCTTATCAAAATCTCCCAAACTTAAAATATTACTTGTCCTCAAGTGACACTTCAATTTTTGAAAACTAAATATGTATGATATGCATATGAGTTTCTTTAGGAGTTATTAAAATTTAGATTTAAAAATATAGTAGTCCAATTTAGAAAAAATATTCAGTAATTGAGATCAACTTAAAGTTTAGAAATTTCTAATGTTAAGAAAGATGAAAATATAAGTTTCTATCTAATTCAAAAATATTGCAAGTCTTCCAAATTTAGAATTTAGTTATTTTATTATCTCCACTTAAAAATTTTTATTAAGCATAATTTTACTCACTATGTTATATTTATAAGCTTAAGATTTTCTCAAGTTTTATATTTTAAAAAGATCAAATGTAGAACCAATTTTTGATTAGGCACTAATCCTCAAGCTTCTCCTCCCTTACATTTTTTTCTTTTTCTTTTTCTTTTCTCCTTTTTTTCTTTTTCTCTTTTTTTTTTCTTTTTTACTTTTCTTTTCTTTTTAGGCAAGGATTACTATATCGGGATAGGCCTTTAATAATTTTGAATTCTACTTTTCCNACGGCCTCAAGGGCGCTGTCGGCACCCTTCTGAGTATTTTGTCCTGTAGCCTCGGGAAAAACTCACCGTTGGCGGGGTCGAGGGCGCCGTCGGTGGCCTAGTTCAAATCTCCACATTTTGGTCCTTTTCACTCCAAATTCGCTCCTTTTTGTATCTTATTGCTTCAATGATCCTAATTCATCATTCCTGCAACAAAACATCAAAAATACATTTCTTTAATGTGCAATATCATTAAAAATAATATAAAATTGGTATGAAAATCTCAACAAATTTTTCTCTGGTCACCTAGCCGCAGATTCAGTAAATAAGCGTAGGATTAGTCACTGTTCTTTACGCCTGGACCAAAGGGCAAAGAATATGTGTGCTCCAATTTTACAAAATATAAATTAAACTAATTCACTTGATCCATTCACTATAATTTCTTGACAAGGAGAAGGATGCTTTCTTGTATATTGAATATCATAATTAAACCTTCATTAGTATCATTAGTTATTAATAGTTTTTAAATTACATACTTATTTCAATTGCCTATTAGTGACAAATAAGCAAATTGAACTTCGTTGTTGTGATTAAAGTATTGCTTTTCTAAAATGTTAGTTCGCAATTCTAAACCACTCCCTGTGGGATCGATATCTAAGACTCCATTAGAGCCCTATATTACTTGAGCGATACGTATACTTGCGTTGATAAGTGTGACTTTGCACAATTATTGAATATTTTATACACATCTTTATCAAATCTATAACTGTTATCAAGTTTTTGGCGACTCTATTAGAGCCCTATATTACTTGAGTGATACGTATACTTGCGTTGATAAGTGTGACTTTACAATTATTGAATATTTTTATACATACATCTTTATCGACTCTATAACTGCTATTAAGTTTTTGGTGCAGTTGCTGAATTATATACATCCATCTTTATCGAATCCATAACTGTAATTAAGTTTTGGTACAGTTGCTGAGGAATTAAATCTTTTAGCAGCAGTATTAAATCTGTCCATATTTATCTTATATTTTAAGCATATATAAAGTCGCTGTGAAGTTTTTGGCGCCGTTTCATCCATATTTATCTTATATTTTAAGCATATAAAAAGTCACTGTCAAGTTTTTGGCGCCGTTGTCAGGGAGTGATTGAGTGAGTAAATCTTTATCGAATCTATAACTGTTATTAAGTTTTGGTGCAGTTGCTGAGGAATTAAATCTGATCGATACGTATACTTGCGTTGATAAGTGTGACTTTACAATTATTGAATATTTATTACGTCCATCTATACGTATACTTGCGTTGATAAGTGTGACTTTACAATTATTGAATATTTATTACGTCCATATTGCGATATGTATACTTGCGTTGATAAGTGTGACTTTACAATTATTGAATATTTATTATGTCCATATTTATCGTATACTTGCATTGATAAGTGTGACTTTACCATTATTGAATATTTTATATATACATCTTTATCGAATCTATAATTGTTATTAAGTTTTTGGTGCAGTTGCTGAGGAATTAAATCTTTTAGCAGCATTTTTTAAGCATATATAAAGTCGCCGGTCAAGTTTTTGGCGCCGTTGCCGGGGAGTGAGTGAGAACCATATAAAAAGTCGATGTCAGTACCCACCACTAAAGTTGGGCTAGTTGTGCTTAGAGGTGTTTATCATCAATCATATTACCCTTCTAAATCCCATAAAATAAACTTAAATATCAAGCTTAGATCACTACCAAGCCCTTAACAATCTCAATGGGATAAAGTGACAATCATTAAGATTTTAAATTTAAGTGATAAATATACTTATTGAAAGGGCATATCATCCAAATTGTGGGCTTAGAATAAGAGAACTATCAGCGTTCTAACTTATGCCCATCACTTGAGAATCATTTGACTTTTATTAACTTACAAGTCATGATAATTTAGAAAATTATAATTTTATTTTCATTATGGAAAGGTGGGAAGTTGGTTTTTACCTTACCCATTATGTTTCAATTATCCAAACATATCCATTAAGATCAAAATTACCCAATTTTCCTTTTGGTTAATCCTAAATTTTGATTAAGGTACAAAAGTTTAAAATGACCATTTTGCCCTTGGGGTTCTCCACCTCCTAACTCATTAAGCATAACTTAAATGACTTTAAAATTTTTAGAGCACCCTATCCATAGAGTAATTAAAGCATCAGAGGAGAAAATGTGTTTTTCAAATTTTAGTTTAATTTAAATGATCATTTTAATTTAGAAAATAAGATTTTCAAAATTAACTTATTTAATCAATCAAAATAAAGTTTTTTTTTAATTTTATTTACAAAAAAAATATTAAAGGTTTCCTTAGGTCAGAGAAACACTTAGGCAAAATTTCATGATTTTTTTTAATTAAGTTTTAATTATTAATTGTTATTAATTTTGAAAGAATGTTTTAATCACTCAAAGAATATAATTCAATTACAGAAATTATTTTATATTTTTATTAAACCCCTCTGAGTTCGAAGAGCTCAAAGCAACAAATTTTATATTTTTATGATTCTTAATTTATTTATTATAATTATTTTAATGAGAAAATAAGAAAATATATTTTTGGGCCTTTAAAATTTTTTTTAACTTAAAAAAATTAGAAAAAAAATATTTTAATGAGTCATAAGTGATCAAAGAATTAATTTTAATTATTTTTAATTTAAAATATAGGTCAAAAATCAAGTATTTTATCAAAAATAACTTTTTTTTCTAAGTACCCCTAATCACAAGGAACTTAGAAAACCAGATTTCATAATTTTTCTAAGTGTATTTAATTTAATATAATTACTTTTTTGCCAAACATATAATATTTCTTAACAATCAACTTTAGTGCCTAAACTTAATCAAATAATTTTCAAATTTTTACAGTGGGTTAATATGATTTTTACACACAATGTGGAATTAATTTTGTCATTTTTAATTAATATTTAATTTACATAAATTAATACAATATATACACACTTAATTAAATACATAAATGTACAAAATTATTCAAACCATCATGATATTTTTTCTAAGCTTCTCTGACCACAGAAAACCTACTAAAATTTATCCAATAATTTTCCAAGTGATATTTCAATTTATGTGATTAATTTAAGCCAAAATAGTCATCTTAGCTTGAAAATTAGGGTTAGAAGCACAGAGATGTCCTCTGACCTTAAAAAAATCAATAACAAAGCCTCTATCATGAGGAACAAATCCTAAAATTTCAAGCTATGGTGAACAATGCTTAGTTATAATGAATTAAAATACCCTAGAGAGTATTTAATTAATTAAAAATTGAAGAGTTAACAAATAATTTTTATTTTTATTTCACATTATTCTCCTTTATTCACTGAGCAAGAGAGTATTTTTAATTTATTTTTATGATTTTTTTATGAAAAGATATGAATTTTCAAAGTTCTCGTTTTTAAATTAATTTAGAAAATCCATATTTTTCTAATTATGCACGCGACACCACCTCATTCTCGTTCGCTCCAAAGTCTCCATGCGGTGCTCTGTTATTCGATGCTATCAGCCATGTAGCCACCTTGTCAACCCGCCTTTTTGTTCCATCCACTCGTCCAACGCAATCTCATCAGTCCATCCAATACACACGTGATCGGACGACATCCGTTCATTATCCCCAAATGACCTAACTCGTAAGTCGTCCATGATAAAACCTTAATATATCGAGGTAAAGTCAACAAAATCACTTCAGATTTGTTCCTACACCTTCATCTACTCAAGATGCACCTATCTATACGATTGATCGAGTATGAAATGTAGTATACACATATGGAGAATTAATTTAATCTCGATTTAGAGTTGATGCTCAATACCTTTATTTGAGAGAGGAGGCCTCAATTATATGATTTTATTAGCTTTAAATAAGTCCAAAGAACCTCCATATGAAGTCATGGGCTGTGTTGAATTGCTTAGGTATGATTTCGAACAAGACCGATTTTAGGTGTTGGTCTAAAGCTAGGTTAGAGGCCCTTTGTGATGGGGCTTACATGGGGAATCAACTCCTCTTACTCAAAGGATGGTGTGTGCAAGTTTAATTAAACTTTGGTAGACTGTGGAGGTATGGGGAAATATATATTGGTTTTTCTTGGATTTTAAACTAAAAATTGAGCTCTCACAGGGGAATCCAGAGGAGGAAAATGATGGGCTTGAGCTTAGGAATTCTTAGAGAGTGCTTAGAAGCAATTGGACAGAGATCTTCAAGGAAATTGGTTAGTTCATACTTTGGCCATAGAGGAGGTGGTTTAAATAGAAGGGTCTGGGTGGAGCTCATTACCAACTAATGGGTGCAATCAGTAGCTTATGTGGAGGGTTGCAAAGTGCTAAAGACCAATCAGGGTTGGCCAGCTTGAATGGGTGCAATTGGGCTTGGATTGAGGCATGGGGCTTTCAGTTTTGGCTCCTTCAACAAACTAGGGTGGTTGGCCAGGACAGGAGAGGTACTCAGGTGGCTCAGAAACCTCAGGAGAATTTTTCACAACACTTAATTTGGGTTGGTGATGGGTTTTGGCTAAGATCTCCTTGGTTTAAGTATTTTAGGAAAGGAATCAATTAATTTAGGGGACCTTCGGTCCATGGCTCACATATGGTGGGATAAATGGATCTAGCCTGGACACTAGAGTTCACTTGGTGGTTGTAGTGGCCTTAGGTTGATCACTTTGGCATGGCTTGGTCAATTTTGGTGCATTGGTTCAATTTGAGTCAAATTGGCTTGGAGTTGGGTTTGGCTTGGGCTATCCATGACATTGAGCTCAATTAATTGATCAAGATGGTGTAGATGAAATTTACAAGGAGTTCAAAAAAGCGTTGGAGTGATTTTGAATTGATTTGGAGGTTTAATGTGAAGGAATTTGGACATTTTGTCAATTTTGGGCATTTGGGTTAGACTTGGGTTTGAGTTGGGCTAGATTTTGGTTAGGGCCAAATTGATGGTTTAAATTTGTCCTAAGGATTGTTATGAAGAGTTTTGGATAGAAATTGAGTGAAAATTTTGAGGATATGGGGTTCAATTTGGTTGAATTTGGGGACATGGTCAATTTGGGGCAAAATTGGGGGTTTGGGTCCAAGTTGATTTTGAGTGCAATTGAGGCTTGAAAAAGGCCAATTTAAGGTTCAATTTAATATGTGGAAATGTTGTGAAGAGTTTATGATTCAAATTGGGGCAATTGGATAGGTTAGGAGGTTCAATTGAGTGAGATTTTGGTTTTGGGTCAATTGGGCCTTTTTGATTTGGGTTGAAATTGGATTCAAATGTGAACCAATTGAGCTTAGATTTAGTCACAATCAAGCTTGTACATGATGAATTTGTGTTGATAATTGAAATTGGGTAGAATTGAGACCAAACTGGTGGACATTGGGGGTGAATTGGGGTAATTGGACCTTTAAAGACAATTTGGGGCTTTTGGTCAAAATAGGTCAAATTGATCAAATTGAGCTCAATGGAGTATTTCAAATTGATTTTGGGGGCATTTGAAGTGATTTTAAAAGTTTTGGAATAATTTGAGTCAGCAAGGGTATTTTGGTAAGATCCCCGATAACTGCTTATATGCAACAGTATACCAATAACTTAAAAAGATAACTTGAGTTTTTGTAGCAGAAAAGCACTAAATATGAAAATATCTTTCTCCTTATCATGAATCAGTAATAAGTATAGGAATTATGCTGTGAATGTATGCATATTCTGTTGTGTCAAATAGGAGCAATAATATTCTTTACCCTTACTAGAGATGCTATAAAGAACATTGGTTGTGCCAAATAGGAGCAATAATATTATTTACCCTTACTAGAGATGCTATAAAGAACATTGCTATAGTTTGAATAGTCTTGAAGACCGGCTAGGCAGGGAAGATACTAGCTCTCACTCTAGAGTTCCCTAGAGCAATAATATTCTTTACCCTTACTAGAGTTGCTATAAAGAACATTGGCTAATTTAAAGTTATAGTTCTGAAGACCGATGATACACCTAAAATATATAGTATTTTTAGACACATTTTTATACCTATTTTTGAGATATTGCTCTTTAATGGAAATTATTTTTGTGTTTTTCTTGCAGATACAAGTAAAAATGAAAAAATGCTTAAATGAGTGAAAAAGGATCAAATTTGGAGCAAAAAGGTGAAAAATTGTGCAAAAGAGTTTTGGCGCTAAGCGCCAGATCCGGCTCTTAAGCGCCGGCTAAACAGAGAAGGCTGCAGTTAAGCACTGAGACCCCGCGCTTAAGCGCCAGTGATAGTTACTAGATGAGTAAAATCGATTTTCATGAATTTTGAAGAGGTTTTTGAGGCACCCATTGGCTTAATAGGTGGTTGTAACCACCATGGACAAAAGTTATCATGAAAAATGAATCTCTTGGGCAAATACATCTAATCAAGGCACATTTTGAAGAGATCTCAAGGCACCTCTTGGAAAACTATAAAAGAAAGAAGAGAGGACTCAGAAAAGAGTCTTAAAAATATTGGCAAGTTTTGAAAGTTCTTCTCTGGGGAGTCAGTTCAGAGAGATTTTCAGGAACCACTTTTTATTTACTTTATCCTTTTTGTTATTTTGTTTTGAGTGATTGTAAAAGAGAAGAGATTCAAAGGAACTTCAAGAGTTTGGTGGAGGACTTGAGATAAGTTTTTATCTTTTTTGTATTAGACTACTTTTGGTTTTAATCGAGACTTATTGTTGGTTTGGTAATGATTTATTGTTTTAAACAAAAGTGTGGTTTTGTTTTCTCCTTGGATTCTGAGTAGTTTTCCTTATTTCTTCTTAAAATGATAAGTAGTTAAGTTTTGGATGAAAGTTGTGGAGAGTATTGATCTTTAATGTTTGAAGAAGTTGTGATGATTTTAGTCCACGCACTTCATTTACTTCTTGATTTGGCCAATCCAGATGTTGAAATTTATTGTGAGAACATGTAAGAACCGGGTTGATATTGTCTCAGTCAACAATTAGAAAGAATCACATGAGGTTGTATGAATGAGAATGCAGTTCATATGATTGAGTGCAAATAAATTTGGAAATAATCATTGAAGGGTGTAGAGTTAGAAGAATTTAAAGTGACAGGTTAAAACCCCCAACTTGGTTTTAAGAATCACATGAGGTTATATGAATGAGAATGTAGTTCATATGATTGAGTGCAAATAAATAGAAAATATTCATTATTGAGTGTAGAGTTAGAGGACTTTAAAGTGACAGGTTAAAGCTCCCAACTTGGTTTATTGTTTTAGATTCTGATACGACAATGTTAGCCCCCTGGTGGAGGGAATCGAGGGGACTCTAGAGTGAGAGCTAGTATCTTCCCTGCGTAGCCGATCTTCAGAATTATTCAAACTTTAAATTAGTCAATGTTCTTTATAGCAACTCTAGTAAGGGTAAAGAATATTATTGCTCCTACACAACAAAATTTGCATACTTCCATAACGGAACTTCTATACTTATTATTGATTCATGATAAGAAGAAAGATATTTTCATATTCAGTACTTTTCTTCTACAAAAACTTTAGTTATCTTTTTAAGTTGTTATTATTTCGTTAAAATATCAAAAATACCAAAAAATATTTAAATTTTAAATTCCTGCAAAAATCATTTTTAGTTTAAGTAATTATCTTTTAAAAATAGAAAAAATTTCTAAAAAGTGCCTATCGCATAATCTTCCCTGTGGGTTCGATATTCAGGTCTTAATAAAAAAGTCTTATATTACTTGATAACGATACGTNCTAAAAATAAAATTCTAAATTTCTAAAATTTTTAAAAATACAATGTTTCTTATTAAGAATAGTTACTTATATTAATCATTTTCTACACAAAAAACTTTTAACTTAAAGTTTTCGTCATTACTCAAAATTTCAACTAAATTCTCTTACTCATTTCTAAAATCAAATTTTACTTCCCTCATTACTTAAAATTTTAACTAAATTTTCTTACTCATTTCTAAAATCAAATTTTACTTCCCTAATTTAAAATTTTAATTAAATTTTCTTACTCATTTCTAAAATCAAATTTTAAGGTTTTTCTTTTCAAATCAAATTCACTTGTAGTTCATTTGAGAAGAAATAAAATTACAGTTATGAAAATATTTTTCATCCCCCCAAACTTAAATTTTTATCAGATTAAACAGTTTAGCATCAAATATATATAAGCAGGAATAAAAAAAAAGAATAACATGCTTACAGCAATTTTTATACCCTAATGATAGGAGTCTAATTAATTTTAAAACTAAAAATAGGAGTCTAATTAATTTTGATCAAATTTTCTAATATTTTCATTTCAATTTAACTTGTAGAGATTCAATAGACTTCTAAACAGTGAGTATAAACATAAAAACAAACTAAAACTTTAACTTAACTTCACAATCTCAACATAAAAAACAAACTCACAAACATGATAAAAAAATATAGGGAAGCAGTTTCCTAAGTTTCAAATTTAAGATTTACGCTAGCAAGATTTTCAACTTTACAAAAGACATATAATTAAGTTAAGTTCTAAACTAACTAACTATATCTGGTTGATAATTATTTTTTAAATTTTAAATAAATTGAAAGGTAGTGTTTCTTAAGTAGCAAAAACTCAACACTTAATATTTTAATGTCATACCTTATATGTTATATTTTCAGTTAAAACTTAAGATACTATTAACATGATCAAAATGAACTGAAAATGATTAAAAATTCTTGGTTTACTAGTTAACACTTAAATCACACCCTTTTAATAATATATGGGTTCTTCTAAATAAAGTTTGAAGTTGTTAAGTTCTGAATCTTATTATTAATTCATTAAAGTTAATTTTTTCTTGAATGACACTTATATATCTACTTTAATAGGCTATGATAAGCGATTTGAAATACATCAAAATTCCTAACGGGAGTCTCCAAATTGAATTTAATCCTCTACTAAGTCACATGAGTTCTTTTTATGTTCATAACAGGGTACTTTTTTTTCTCTCCCAAACTAGCTTTTTCCAACACATGTATAATAGAAACATCAGTAAATGAAAAAGCAGGTAAGTGCAAGAAAAAGAGTAAATGCATGGTCCACATGAATCTACAAAATTACACATTATAACTCAATAGGTAAAAGAATCCAAAAAACACGAAAGGAAAAATAATGCAAGGTATAAATTATAACAATATATAAAAATCAAATAGGTATAGACTGTGCCACAGGCACTTAGCAGGGACACCAACACATAAACAAAAAACGAAAACTCACACCATCAACCAAACAACTGTGTAATAGTCTCCCATGGAAAATAACTCATATAATATCAGTAGGGACAACAACACAGAGACACACAATACAAGACACTCAAGAATGCAGTAGTCACCCTCGCTGCTGACATGACCGCCTGAAATACACTCCCCTGGCTTGAAGGGTTCAAGAACACCACTGTTGTAGCTAGAATGTCACCACTGTCGCTAATCTCTCCATCATGTCAGTTGCTATTGTCATTGAGGAGTCGCCACTTTTTACTTATTACACTACCTTATGCTTTGAATAACTATTCTTCTAGATTATATTGATGATATTGAGAAATGAAAAATCGGAGGAGAAGATAGGGCAAATAATAATAAGAACAAATTAAAGAAGTGTATGGGGAAATCTTTCTTGTGGAAAACATTACAAAGGGAATTCCAAAGTGTTTGGTTTTGGAAATACTCTTGCAGAAAATACCACATGAAGAACCAAAGATTCAGGTATTAACACCCATTCTTGGGTTCTTTCTTTCCTATAAAAGTAAGCTTTTATAATTAATTACATCTTAAGCAGTTGAAAACTACCTAAAAAAACTTTTAATTTAGGTTAAAATTTATTCTTAAAAATAAAAGAGGTTTCATCATGAAAAAGAACGTCAAAGTCCTATCCTTTGGGTAGTAGATCCCTAAAGATTCAATAATGTCTTACAATTTGTTTTATCATGTCATTTTGTTTTATTTTGTTATGTTGTTTTATTTTATTATTTTATTTGTTATTTTGTTTTATCTTTGTGTTTTGTTTTGTTTTGCATTTTGTCGAATGTTTAGTTTAAAATTCATCATTTCGACTTTTGGAGCTCGGTCCAGAGTTAGCACATCATAAAAACATGTAAAGTAAATCTAGGATGAATTTTACCTTTATCTTCAGTGCTCCTACAAAGCAAAGTTAGTGCAAAATTATGTTTTAATTTGTTGATTTAATTTGTTGCATTTTTAATTTGTAGACAACCTAGTCAAGATGTCTATGACTCCGTAGTCTTAGGGTCTTTGGGTTCCCTGATATACTTAACCTGAGAGGCGATTAAACCCACTCAAACAAGAAGATTCCTGTTAGCAACCATAGATTGTGTTGTCCAAGAGATCTTTGTAAAACTGAGCTGCTAAGTTAAAGTTGTGTTCGGTGATCTTTGTTCACTAGGATTTAATTTAAGTTTTAGTATCATTTTTAGATTTTAGGGGTTGAAAAATTTTAGGTTGCTTAAGTTTTTTAGCAGATTAATGTTATGGTTATTTTTATTTTATTTCTCTAGGTTGGGCTTGACTTTTCATTGAAAGGATGATGAGGCTGGTTAGAAGCTCAGGACTAAACTGGCTTGACCAATCCAATTTAGTTCAAGGAGGTGGGGTGGATGTCATGTGTCCTCCACCTCATTTTATCTTGAAACAAAGTCAAAATTTGTGGAATTAATTGTCTTAATGTGTTTAATGGGTTGTTTGTGTCATTATGGGTTTTATTAGGTTTTAATTGTTGAGTAGTCAGTCCTATCATTTTTAGATTTTAGGTATTTTGGGTGGTATTATTTTGGGTGTTATCAGCATGGTATTGTGATGTTATTATCCTAGAATCGCGACATTGGTGTTATTGGGGGAAGTTTTATTAGCAAAGAACCACGACAGTGGTGCTATTTCGGTAGTATTAAGCAGGTCTATGGTGTTATTGGTGAGGAATCACGATATTATTGGCGAGGAATTGATGAAGCATTATTGCAACAGCGGTGTTATTGTGGTTATAACGCAATTTTGAAGTGGTGTTATTGTGTATATCTATGGCATTACAATGGTGTTATTAGCTTGGTTTGATTCCAAATTAAGCCCAAACCTAGCCTAAACCCCTTTCCCACTTTGATTCAACTTATACACATATGACATAAGACAATTGATGGTAAGGTAAATTTTTAGGGATCGTCATGAGGGAAATTTGACAAAATTGGGTTTGATTTTTTATTTTGGGCGCATTTGGTAGCCCTTAAAATTTAGAGGCAAACTTCTAGGGTTTCAGAGGTACAATCCTAATATAGGATCATTTATAAAGTGGTTAAAGTGTGCACTCACAAAAGTGAGGTCAGCAAACGGACCCCTAATATGTGTAGTGTACCGAACTGGTATGCCATTTTTATTAGCGTTGAATAAACCGACCAGTGTGGTACAAAATATGTCAACTTACATGGGGTGTCAAAGATTTGTTGTCAAGTAAAATAATTATCTAAGGGATAATATTAATTGCCCCTGTCAGGAAGTTCTTGAAGGTTTCTAGAGATAAAGGATATCGGGGCTTATGAGGAAGTCCAACCATTCTTCAAGTAAGGGTCAACTTTGAGTTTCTATCTTATCAGGCATGAGAATTGGTGGATCCATGTCTAGGAATACTAAATGAAAGCCATGATTTCATGTTATAAAGGCTATAAATCTAGGTAGTGAAAGAGAATGATTGTTGTGTTCCACCAAAGGTGGTCTTATACTAATTCTATAGAAATTCAGATGTCAATTTTAAGAAGGAATTCTAAGAGACTTATATCCTATCCTAAAAGGAAAAGCTAAAGGAAAGTCATGACTCCGTGTCAGGAGGGCCTTATATCAAATTGCAAGAAAGAGAGTGGATGTCATATTCCATTGAAGGAGGACTTGTACCATTACTTGAGAATGTTAAATTTTAAGTTCTTATTTCATTAGGAAGTAATGTCAGAGGACTGATATCCTTACTAGGAGGGAAACAAGTAAGCTATAAGAAAGTCATGATTCAATGTCAGGAGAGTCTTACATCCAATATCCAGAAAAAGAGTGGATGTCGTATTCCATTGAAGGACTTGTACCACCACTCGAGAATGTCGAATGTTGAGTTCTTATTTCATTAGGAAGGAATGCCAGGAGACTGATATCCTTACTAGGAGGGAAACAAGTAAGCTATATGAAAGTCATGATTCCTTGTCAAGAGGGCCTTACATCCAATAGCAAGAAAGAGAGTGGAAGTCATATTCCATTGAAGGAGGACTTGTACAACTACTCAGCTAGAGGACAAACATCCTTAGAGGGAAACATGCAAGATATAGGAAAGCCGTGATTCCATGTCCGGAGGACCTTACATCCAATAGGAAGAAAGAGAGTGGATGTCATATTCCATTGAAGGAGGACTTATACCACTACTCGAGTATGTTGAATGTTGAGTTCCTATTTGATTAGGAAGGAATTCTATGGGACTGATATCCTTACAAAGAGGGAAACATCTAGGCTGTAGAAAAGCTGTGATTCCGTGTCAAGAGGGTAACAAGAAAGAGAGTGGATGTCATATTCCATTAAAGGAGGACTTGTACCACTACTCAAGAATGTCGAATGCTAAGTTCCAATTTCATTAGGAATAAAAGTTATGGGACTGAAATATTTACTAAGAGGAAAACATGTAAGCTATAGGAAAGTCGTGATTCTATGTCAAAAAAGGCCTTAAATCTAACACGCCTAAAAATTACGTACTTTTTACCTACATTTTCATACATATATTTTGTGCTAATTTTTAATGATATTACACTTTAAAGGAATGTATTCTATATATTTTTGGATTCAGGTACAAGAAATGAACTTTTGGAGAAAAAAAATAAAAATGGGCAAAAATGATGCAATTTAGAGCCAAAACGAGCAAGATAGAAAATTCCGACTTAAAAAATTTCGATATGTCTTTATGTGCTTAATCTCCTTTGCACTTCTCACATATTCTGGAATGAAATTATACTTTAAATAAAGGTTATTTTCATGTTTATTATGTAGGCGTATTTGTTAGGATCGAAACTCAATTGAAACCAGGCAAAATAGAGCTGAAATAGAACCAAACAGAGTGAAAAGGTGGTGCTGTTGTAGGGTGGCGCCTGAACTGCCGCCATAGGCGCCAAAATCTAGAGAACAGGCACCTAAGGCAGCAAAGACAATTATTGATGGATTTTTGGCAGTTTTTGACTATTTTGAGATGTTCTATAAGGCTCTAAGTGAATTAAACACCCATAGAGTGGTTCAAAGAATCTAGACACTTCGGAAAAGCTCTTGAATGAAGAGATATGTCTCTTGAAAGAAGAGATTTATCTCTTGGAATAAAAATATGTGTCTTTTGGGAAAAATAAGGAATTTTGTGTCTCTTTAAAATAGAGGGGTTGGCGCCTCTCATAGATGTGGTGTTTGTGTGTGTGTGTGTGTGTGGGTGTGCATGTTAGGAAAATAAGAGGAATACTTAGAGATCTTAGAATATGATTAGAAATATTGATTTATACCTTTTTTGGAGAGATTGAAGAGGGGGTTTTGAGAGAATTTGTAAGGAATTGTACTAGCATTGCATGAATCAACGGGAGACTTTGTGGAGGAGATCATCTTTCTTTTAAAGGGAATAACTAAGTTAAGTGTTATTCATTATCTTATGATTTTGTAAACATTTATCTAGTGGATTTTCTTTAATGTAATGAAGTTTTCCTTTGTGTTTTCTTCGTGCTTTGTGAGTTGTTCTTCTTGTTTGAAAATAGTGGCATGAGAAGATTATGTCGTTGTTTTCATTTTACTTTTCTTTTGCAATGAGTAGAATTTTTGTGAAGGATTTTGGGATGCATGTTAGTATGTAATTTAATTATAAATGTGATAATTTTTACTTAAACTTCATTTACATTGCAATTTAGGCCCTGTTGTAATATTAAATTTATTGAGAAACATAAGATTCAAAAGGGCCATGCTTTATACAACAAAGTAAGAATCATATTCAATTTCATGAATGAGAATGTAGTCCTTGGGTTTGAGTGCAAATAAATAGAGAAATATACTTTGATGGGCATAGAATTCAAGATTTTAGGGTGACAGAATAAAATCCCCAATTTGGTCCAGTTGCTTGGAAAATAGAGCGAGATTGTTAGCCCTCATGCGAGGGAGAAGTGGGAGCTCTGGAGTGGCAGCCAATATCCTCTCAACCTAACCATAGATTTAGGGATCAAACTCTAGATTAGTCAATGTTCTTTATGCACTCTCAGAGGGTAAAGAATAGAATTGCTCCTATTTGGCACATACAATATTTAATGTATCTAATTGCTATACATTATCCTATTCACTAGATTAGAATAATAGTTTTTAACATCTCAAAATTCTTCAAACTAATTTATTCAGAGAGGGTTATCTTTAAAATTTATATTTTCATTTAGGAGTAATTTTTTGTTATTTTAAACTTAAGACTTACCTTTATGAGTACTTGTTAGAAAAATCACTTAAATCGACCTTCCAAACTAAGGACTTATGTAGTTGACTAGAATTAGCCTAAGAGATTTCTTACCTCGCTTTTTTGTGGGATCGATATTGGGGTTTTTAAAGAAAGTCCTATATTACTTGAAGTGATATGTACATTTACATAGAACCATTAGTGTGTGAACTATTTTTTATATTTTATAACATTTTAAAATTATTATTTTTTGGCACTGTTACCGGGGATTTAAATTGACATAAAACACACAGAAAAACAACTCACCTTAGGGGCACTTCAACATCCAATAACAAGAAAGATAGTAAGTGAGAAATTTATACAGAGGTGATTTTGTTGAAAATTATTATGAATTTATGAAGTTTGTTGGGTATAGACCATCTAGAGGAAATTACAACTTGCCCATAGTTGTCTTTTATCGATTATTTCATTTCATTTTCTTGATTTACATTTGTTTGCATGGGTATGAGGCACGTAGGGGTAGTAAACCCTGCTCATAGTTGATTTTAGTTAGTAAGGTTGTTAAAAAAATTTTTGTTCATATTTTATATGATTGTTGATGTCATATTCTTCATTTGATTTGTAGGTGTTTACTCTGTTCTTTCTAAATTTGTGAGAGCATTATCAATACGTGGGGACCTTGTAATAAAAGTAGAGTTCCATTTCATTACAAAAGATACCATACATTGACAATCATATCAAGATGTCAACAAAAGATGTCAAAAGTACATCATGTCTTCATGAACAAAACATCATACAATATACATCATGATCATCATGATCATGCTTCCGTTTGTCATCTTAATAACCTTGAATACTATGAGACCTACCATGGATAGCTTGCACTTTGAGGTACCATCGAAAACAAGTTTCTTCAAGTATGACTCGGGTGCTTGGGTATTCACGGGGTCAAGGTAGTTCGAGAGGTTGCAATTCCTTGAGTTCTGGTATAGGTTGATAATAAATCAGATGTTTCTTAGAATGCATCCTTCTGAGTGTGATGGAGATCCTTTGCCTACTCATCACTAGAAAACAATGTTTTGCTATGCGGCTTCATTTCCTTGTAGAACTAGCACCGATTCACGCAGGAGAGGAACCTAGTAGAAACTTCAAAATTCACCGGGTCCTTTAATTTGTATTTCTCTCCCAAACAATATTGCACATCTATTCAGTAGAGAAATTGTGCAGAAATGCCTCTCAAAATCATGATGATCAACATGTAGTAAAATGCAATCCCCTTCTTTGTATATGTTCATGATAAAACTATCAAGGATACTGTTGGGAGTTATTAAGTCTCCACTACACCAGTTTCTTGATGGTTTCAATAATGATGATGGGCATTGGATCAACCCATTCATATTGTAGAGTTTCTGGAGGATTATCGCCCTATTATCAACATAATAATAATAATAATAATAATAATAATAATAATAATAATAATAATATTGTATAGTAATCCTTCTTTTTCCTCATTTCCACTGATTTGATTCAAAATAAGTCCTTATTTCTAAATATCCTATATGTCCTTGGTCACGTACATCCATCACATGTTCAACGATGATGGCTTGTTCTTCTTTGTCAAATAATTTGGTGAAAATTGTATTCCTTCCAATATATTGATCCTCTGGATATCAATTCTTTCAAAACATTTTAAGAGGTTTTGTTTAATAGTTTGCATATGTTTCAAGTCTTCTTCAGAAATAATTTGTCTGACGGTAAACCCCTCTGGTGCCATGGAGTCAAGAACATGTGTAGCATACGGTCTTGGCGAAAATATGGTTCTCTATTTCTTCTTCTTCTCGGTAAAATCTTTTTACCTCGAAGATGGCATAAGTTGGTCCGAGAGTGTATTCTAGAATTTGAAATTCAAATTGAGTGAAATCTTCTTCCATAGGTTCTTGTGGCAATTCTTGTTCTTTTTTCTTTTCAACTCTTTTTAATCGCTTATTGTGCTTACTTCGTCGTGTATGAGTCAGTCCCATTTTCAACTTAGATATTCCTGCAATTGAAACATCTATGATTTGATGAGCAGCAACAGCTTCCACAAATTTTAATCGTCCACTTTCATTTGTAATCCTTTCTTTATGTTCTTCTATCTTATTTTTAGAATTGGATAAGAATTCTAACATGTTTGTCTTTCATTTATTTCTTCTTGATCGATAATGGACAATGGAGGTCAATCATATAGCAACTTCATCTGTACCATATTAAGAACATAATGAACTCTCGCTCCCTGCTTCATGCATCAGCGGTCTAGGGCTAAGCATACCCCGCTATGGAAAGTAAACACAAATCTAGGATCTAAATTTTTCCTACAAAAGATAGAAAAAACAATAGTTGAATTTGTCTCTTATTTTTTTCACTTTTTTTTTGTTCAAAATCCATTTATTATTATGAATAGGGAGTCATGAATATTACTCTTAAAGAGTAAAAAAGATCAAAGATTCAAATCCACAATTAAGATAGGATTGGAAAGGAGGAAATCTGATTTATGCATCATTTTATTACAGTTATTCCTCAGTTTACAAAATAAATTATTATTTTTTTCATGTTGCATAATATCTTTTCAAATATCACCCATTGATTGGGGGCATTGCTCTTTCTCCATGGCAATCAACCAGCTTGTAGGATCCTCCCGAATACATATTTTTAATAATGTACGGGCCCTCCCGTATTGGTTTGAATGTCCTGCCTATCTTTCGGTGGGTGAAGATGGGACTTGGGAGTATCAAAACCAAATCCCCGATTTGAAATGTTCTCGGACGAACCAACTTGTCACGAGCCCGCATCATTTCTACTTGATATAGTTCCAGATTTTGTTGAGCTTGTCAGTGCTTGCCTTCTAAACTTTTGAGTTTTTTGAACAACAAGTTTGCATTATCTTCTTCTATTATTTTATTTGCTACTAAGATAAGTAAGTTGTACTTTAAGTGGAAGCATGGCTTCAAACCCGTACACCAGAGCAAATGGTGTTGACAGTGTTGGTGTGCGGTATGTGGTACAATAAGCCTACAAAGCATCTATTAACCACTCATGTTATTGCCTTGGATTACCAATTAATGTCTTTTTAAAATTTTGACCAAGGTTTTGTTGAAAGCCTCAACCAAACCATTAGCCTTGGGATATTGAATTGTTGAATACCTCCAATCTATTCCATGTCTTTGGATGAAAATGTTTATTTTTGTGTTTTTGAAGGACGTCCCATTATCTTAAATGATTCTTTGAGGTACTTTGAATTTGTAAATGATTTATATTTTGAAAAATTGGAGGACTTGATTTGCTTTAACTTCTATGAGTGGAGTTGCCTCTAGCCATTTAGAAAAGTAATTGGTGATGGCAAGAATGAATTGATGACTCTTAGATGATGGTGGATCTATAAAGCCCACAAAGTCTGTGCCCCAACATTCAAACGACCACAACACAATAGTTTGAAATAGCATGTTTGGAGGTTGGTGCAAAACCACCCCATATACTTGGCATTGATGACATTTCTTTACAACTTCTAGGCAATCTGTAATCATTGTTGACTAGTAGTATCCCAGTCTTTTTATCTTCATTTTCATATTTGGTTTCAATTGGTGTGCACCACAAAGGTCTGAATGAACTTCTATAACAATGTCTTGAGCTTCATATTAGTTTAGATATATCTAACCACATTTGGCCAAAGATCACCAGTAAAGAACATCATTTACTAAAGCATATGACAAATGCTCACTGCTTGATTTGAGTTGCAATAGAACTGTTTTCTGGTTTTTTTTCCAGTTTATAGATATTCAACAATTGGTTTTCACCAATCATCTTCTTCTTTCTTGTCAATGTCCGTCACTGTTGTGTCTTCACAAATTTTGTGGAGATTATCAATATCGATTTAAGAGAGAACATGTCGCCCTTGCAAAGAAATTGAAACATAGTCCTCTTTCGGTAAGGAAAATGCTTTAGAAAGCTTTACCAGAGCATCCACTAATAAGTTGTCTCACCTCGAAATTTGGAAGAATGTGATGTTTGTGACTTGTTTTAGCAATTTCATTGTATAGCGGAAGTATTGTGCAAGCAAGGGTTTCAGAGTCTTATATCTTCCAACAATTTGATTGATAATTAGTTGGGAATCTCCATAGATGTCAATGTTTTTAATTTCCATTAAAATTATCAATTCCAAGCCAGTTATAAGTGCCTCATATTCAACTTCATTATTAGTGCAGAGTTCTTTCAAATGGTAAGAACAAGACATCATTATTTTGTCCGGAGTGATGAAAACCAACCCTACCCCTGGCTTGCCAGATATAATGGTTTGTTTGTCCTTATCTTTATGAGTCAACAAGGCTCCAACAAAAAAAAACTCCCAACTTTGAGTGTTAGTACCTTCAAGCATCAATATTTGTTCGTCATGCAAGATGTCATTGAGAGGAGATTTTATCGGTATCAGATGGGTGATCCACCTTAAAATTTAGAGCCATCAAAATGAACAATAGGTTCAAAGCAATTTGTGTTCCAGAGAGGGAGAGCCCTCCCAGCTATCCCAGTCAGAGTATAATCAACACAACTAGATAACAGGGAGAAATGATTCTCAACTAATGAGATCTAAGCATCATCCCATACTAGAATTGAAATGAATGATGGCAGGGACATGGTCTGCACCGCTAGAGAACAAGAGAGGTGGTTCTCAACCAACGAGATTTAGCGTCATCCTGGGCTAGACATGAAACAAGTTATGGTGGGGACATGGTCTGCACCCCCAGAGGACGAGTGATGTGATTCTCACCCGGACAGGATTTAGCATCATCTCAAGTTGGGACAAAAAATGATTCATTGTGGGACATGGTCTGCATCACCAGAAGATGATAAAGGCGACTCTCAGGCGATAGGATTTAAGCGTCATCCCAGGCCAGAATGAAAGAGTCATGGTGGAATATTGTCCGCACAGTCAAAGGATGAGAAAGGGGATTCTCAGACGATGGGACTTAAGTGTCATCCTGGGAGTGAATTAAAAAGATTCATGGCGGGAACATGTTCCGCACCGCCCAAGGACGAGGAAGGTGATTCTCGATCGACGAGATTCATGCGTCGCCGTGCTAGAATCAAAATGGGTCATATAGCGGACAATATCTGCACTACCAGAGAACAAGAAAGGTGATTCTCGGCTGATGGGATTTAAACATCATCCTGGGCTGGAAGCGAAATGATTCATGGCTGGTACATGGTATGCACTGCCAGTGGATGAGAAAAAAGATTCTCAGCAGACGGGATTTAAGCGTCATCCAATGCTGAAATCGAAATGGGTCATTGCGGGGACATCGTCCACACTACCATACACTGTACCATAAGAGGTAACTTTAGCACGTTTAGATAGTGCAACAAAACGACTCTTCCCAACAACTTGTTCCTAGTGATCCAAATCTCAATTCTATAATCCAAAACACATGCACATTCAATGTGATCAAATAATTCATTGGCCATGAGTAATAGATACATGTTCTTAACATTCTCCTTATTCAATTATCTATAATTAGCACACATACACATCATGCTATACTTTTTCCTCATACACTAAACTCGATAAAACTTTTGATTAATAGCTCCTGTAATTGCACTTTCAACTTCTAGAATTTTTTAGGTGTCATTCCTCAAAGAACCTTCATAATAGAAGATATATTAGATACTACATCAATGCAAAACTCTATATTTTTCTTAAAATCACAAAAAGAAAATATTTTTAATAACCATGATGACTCAACTCCCATCCTTCACATAAGTAAGAAATACGAAAATCATTTTCCTTCGTAGTATATAAACTTGGATAGCTAATGTCTATGCTAATAAAACACCACTAACTCCCTTAAAACAAAATACTTCACCACTAACACATAGAACTATTTTCTTATAACTATAATAAATATAATCTTCATATCTACTCAAACAATCAAAATCCAATACAACTTTAAACTTAATTAAAAACAATATAATCAACTAAGACACCAACTACTTTTCTCATATTATAATATTCAAATACAAGCTTGCTTAGTAATAAAAAGTATATAGTGGGTTAAAAACAATAGGAAGTACACTAAAACAATAAAAATTCTATCATATATAAACGAATGACTTATTTTATAGTCAAATAAAATTCTACACCACTATGTATAAAAGAAAGCGATACTCATCACTACATTAGCTTTCTCTTAAATCAAATTATAAACTGAGTTGGAGCAATAATAACTATAGTAACACACTCTATATGACTCTCTTATTTGCCTTATAGTGAATCTCCATCACATATAAAAGATAATTCTTAATCAAAAACTTTTTGTTGGATTATTTTCTATTTCCTATCATATCTCTAATATAACTAAACATTTGATAAACTCTCAAATATATTTTATGGACACTACACTAACTTGTGGCTAAACTAGAGTAACAAACTCTCTAGAAGTTGCATAACCACTTAGAAAGTTATATAACACATACTAGTTCTTGTTTCTATTCACAACTTATAAAAGACTGTTCTCTAAATCTCTTTTGGCTCACATCCATGTATTACTAATATAAACATCAAATCATACTTTATTAATCTCGACATATCCTAATTCCATGAAATTCATGATCCTAAATGAAATAAGTGAGTGCCTCAATTTAAATTTGAGACCTATAAAATTTTTTTTACACTTCTCTTTATAATACTGACTAATTATGAAACATATATCACTAGTATTAAAAATTCAGTCTCATACTACATTTTCATCTTGATCAATTGAATCAATACAAAAATGATGCTTGCATCTATTATCTAACTGATGAATGTATAAATCAATCTCTAAAAGTATCAATAAATTAGTTTGCAAGTGATATAAGCATTCAATTTATCATAAAACCTTTCTCTTTGTCGGCTTAGCCACTAGTGATAAGCTTCACCATCAAGCAAACTACTATTAGAAGTATTCTAGATAACACATAATGTTGAATGACTCCTTTAGGATTAATAACTAGTCCTCAACTTTTTAAGGTCTGCCATCTCCTTAAAATGAGATAACTTCAATCAAAAAAATTATTATAAATGTTAATCTCCCTCCTCTTCTCTTGAAATGGATATTATGCTTTGAACATCACTTTTTAATTGAGATACCGCATTAGAAAACTATGCCAAAAAATATGACATTATAACTTCAATTGTGCAATGTATCACCATGACTTAACTAAAATTTTGCCAATTATCACATCATGATCTTTGAAGTTTTATTACTTTTCAATACTTCCATCTACATGTAAATGCAATTACTTAATCTAAAACATATAGTTAAATGATATAAAAGAAAAGTAATTCAAACTATAAAAAAATACATCACTCATATATGTATAATAATAAATTTATTCATCTAAATTCATTGTTATGATATCACTAAAATAATTGTCATAGCCCGACCCAACACAACCCATCATATCAATCGGGTTATCACTTATTGAGGACGTTCATTACATAATTTTCAAAGATCTATTTTGGAAAAAAAAATTATTTATTTTCTTCAATTTTAATAAATGCATAGCCACTAATACCATCAATATTTAAAAAAGACAAAAAAAAATAAAACTTATTTAGATCACATCACAACTATACAATAAAAGAAAGTACATATAACGATCGTGGTATATCATTTTTATCAAAAAAACATATATATCACAATGTATATAAAAAATAGATATAAAATAGGTACATACCTAAACTTGAGTAAAACAATAACCAATAACCGACACACAACAAAAGTACCCTTTTTTCTGAAATAACACATATGAATAAAGTAAGGGTAAACAACCACAACTCAGTAGCCTACTCAAAATTTATGGTCGTTTTTAATACACAAAAGAGAAAAAAAGTAGACATTTTCTTTGAATAAACTAAAAAAATATGATAATATATAATGTGGCATGTCTAATTAATCTCCATAATAGATATATGTTGAGCTCCATGATATCAAAAATAAAATAAAATAATATGAAATAATTTTTTTTAATTGTTTGTAATCTTTTTAAATTTTTCATTCACCCCTTATGCTTCTACTTTCTCTTATACATCTACATATTCATATTTCTTCATTGTCAACTTATATCTCTACTTCTAATCATATATTCACTTGTTTATATTTGATAAGATGTATTAAATGAGTATATGTATAATTATATAGGCACAATTGTAATTGAGTATATGTATAATTACACAAACCCACTATAATTTAACTTGAATGCATATAACATACAACCATCCAACCACACAACCAATGCATTTTACCAATTTTTTTTTTATTTTTTATTTTATTTTTGTAACGTGTATGCATACAAATTATCAAAAAAACATGCAAAAATTTATAAAGGTTGGTATGCAAAACTAATAGTTGAATTTATAAGGGAAATAATATAAATACAATAAAAAATTGCACAAAAATTATAAGTAATGCCCAAAAAAGTATTTTGAAACTTTTATTATCATGTAATTCATTTTATGAGGTTCAATATTTTTATCAAATACATAAAATATTGTACAATACAAAATATCTTGTAAAAAAAATATTTTTCTATGCCAATATATCGAACACAATCTATTATACAATATAGTGGTGAAACATTTGTAAACCTACTTAGAACTTAATTTTTTTGAAATAATATCAAATAAAATACCCAAAATTTATAAAAAATGCTATAAAATTGATATTCAAAAAAGGATAAAATTAGCCGGTCTAGAGCTAGACAATTATCCAAACTAACGACCTCTAAAATAAATTTGCTTCATCTAGAAGCCTTCTTTTTCTCTCTCCTTCTCCCAATAAAATAATTGTCTCATTGATGAAATGGAAAAATGTAAAAAACACCATTGTGGAAGTAAGGTTAAGATATTTATTAAAGTATTTACTTTTTACATTTATTTAATCAAAAGACATTATAATTAGGTCAATTATTATATATTTAATAATAAAATTTATAAATAATCTCTTATAGTTTTAGACATAGCACTTTAGAGATTATAAAAAATGTCAATAAATAGAAAATAATATTTAAAATACAATAGCAAAAACAATTCATAAATAAACACCAGATAGTTAGAAAGAACTCACTTTCACAAAATATGTACCAATTCCTTCATAAAGACACTTTCATAAATATAGTGCTGTCAAAACGGCTCGTTGTTCGCGAACAGCTCGTGTTCGGCTCGTTAATTTTGTTCGATAAGTTAACGAGCCGAACACGAACGAACACGTTCGTGTTCGGCTCGTTTTGGCTCGAAATACTACTTATCAAGTATATATATATATATATAT
>JXCR01130018.1:2774-14487 GCA_002079205.1 Phalaenopsis hybrid cultivar
TATTTTGGTAATATCATAGTGTTTTTAAGATAATATTGGATCTGCTGACTTGGTTTTGTTTTGGTGTATTATGTTGACGTTTAATGGTATTATGCTTGTGTTATTGTGGTGTTATGCGGGGTGTTTTTTGCCTATAAGGTCTCCTATATGGTGGGGTGGTAATGTTGTGTTATTTTGGTATTATCATAGTGTTATCCTAGTATTATTTAATCTAATTAGACGTGTTATCAGAGTCTTATATTGGCGTTATGATTGTGTTATCAGGGCGTTATTGTGGTTTTATCACGGTATTATGTGTCTATTATAGGCTTTTAACGTTGATGCTCGTAATATTTCTTAATGGGATTTGATTGGTCTATTATATTGACATTGCAATGGTGTTATTTGGGTTATATTATGATATTATGATGGTGTGATTTATGTATTGTGGCTTTGTATTGATTTCATTTTGGGGTGCTAATGATGATGTTTAAATTTGCAGTCACCCGAGGCAGATAAATTGCTTCATGCAGTTGTCCACAATGAAAAGGAAGCCTACGAACAATACTGTGTATATGCACACCATATTGGATTTACTGTGCGAAAGGACCACAGTGGTTTCTAGCCGAATTCAAAGAAGATTAAGACAAAGGACTTTGTTTGTGGTAGGGCTGATTTCAAGAAAGAGTTGAAGGACATTATCACGGTGAGGTTCAAAAGAGCGGACATAATGACTGATTGTCCAGTCTTAATTCAATATGTTGTTGATTTAGAAGGCAACTGATCGGTTAAGAAATTCATAGAAAGTCACAACTATCCGTTGGCGGAGAACGGTGACGAGCATCTATTATGTTCCAGTAGAAAAATGTGTGACATCAGTGCTGATATCCTCAGATCAATGACAAAATCAGGGATTATAACCAAAGATGATTCAAATTCCTCGCTACTGAGGTCGGATGAGTGGAGAATCTTGATTGCACGAAGAGGGATGTGTATAATTTCATACAAAGAGAGAAGAGTTCAAATTAAACTAGGAGATGCTAATTCTCTCATACAATTGTTCACTACGCGGCAAGCGGAGGATCCAATGTTTGCGTGGGCTTCCAAATTGATGAGTCGGGTTGTTTGGTGATTTTTTTATGGTGTGATGGGATGTCCAGGATTGATTATGTCAGCTTTGGAGATGTAATAATATTTGATACAAGTTATAGATTGAATAAATACAATTTATGTTGTGCTCCAATTTTCGGTGTGAATCACCAATTGCAGAATGTTCTCTTCGATGTTGGTTTTTGTCAGATGAAACGATTGAATTATTCAAGTGGTTATTCAAAGCCTTTATCCGTATAATGGATAACAAGCATCTAATAACAATATTCACTGACCAGAATTAAGCAATGTCTAAAGTCATTGAAGAGTGACTTCCGCACACCAGATATAGATTATGTCAATGACACATTTACCAAAAATTATCTTCAAAAGTCCATTGTGGCGTGGGTAGCAAGTGAGTCAATGATTTTTTTAATAAATGCTTGAGCATATGTGACTCAGAAGAGTAGTTCGAAGAAACTTTGGGTAAAATGATCGAGAAAGGAAACCTACACGAGAATGTTTGGTTGGATGACTTGTATATTATCAGCATAAGTGGTCAACCGCTTTCAATAAAGAAATTTTTGGAATGGGGATCCTATCAACGCAAAGAAGTAAGTCCACTAATAAGATTTGTCATGGTGTCTCCAAGGTAACAAGCACCCTCACCGAATGTTTTTTGGGTCTTGAAAATGTTATGAAATATTGAAGAAGAATGAGAAGGATGAAAATTTTAAATGTCAGCAGTCTGCAATTTCTCCTACTGTAAAAAATAGTCTCGTGTTGAGACAGGTTGCTCTACTTTACATAAGGAAGTTATATTATGCGTCTAAAGCACAGTTTTTACATGGTTTGTGTGAGCTTGTTGTGGAGTGCTCCGCTAATATGGATTCAGAATTTCATATTTGAACTCTCGATAATAAGAACAGAGACAGACACTGGATTGTTAAACTGGACAGAGGTAATTCTGATATTACCTGTAGCTGTAAAAAATTTGAAATGATGAGCTTATAATGTGCTCACGCTCTAAGGGTTCTTCAGCACAAAAATGTAACAAAAATCCTTGATAAATATATTTTATTTCGNTATCTAAAGCACAGTTTTTACATGGTTTGTGTGAGCTTGCTGTGGAGTGCTCCGCTAATATGGATTCAGAATTTCATATTTGAACTCTCGATAATAAGAACAAAGATAGACACTGGATTGTTAAACTGGACAAAGGTAATTCTGATATTACCTGTAGTTGTAAAAAATTTGAAATGATGAGCTTATTATGTGCTCACGCTCTAAGGGTTCTTCAGCACAAAAATGTAACAAAAATCTTTGATAAATATATTTTACTTCGGTGATCTATTAATGCTAAAAGGGACATCTATAACATATAAATATATATTAACCGTCATTTTATTGCCTCAACATAATTTTTCATTGCTCTCATAGAAGGCCAAACTAACANTTTATTTCGGTGATCTATTAATGCTAAAAGGGACATCTATAACATATAAAATATATATTAACCGTCATTTTATTGCCTCAACATAATTTTTCATTGCTCTCATAGAAGGCCAAACTAACAATTTTGAAGTCTTGTAATATCTCCTCTCACCTCACCTCTTGAGGAGATATATTTCCTTACAACATACATTTGTTTGAATTATTTTGACTATCATATGCCCTCCAATTTTTTTTTCTTTTTAAACTCCCCAAATACAATACCCTTTTGATTTTCTTTTATTTATATATGTATTACATCTTTATACAATAAAACTAAGATATTAAACTCTCACTCAACCATTACAATTTTTGCTTACACAGAAAAATATTCGCACAAGACTTATAATTTTATATTTTTTTAAAAAATAATCAACAAATTAAAAGATTAAAATATAATTAAGAGATTTACAAATATAAACCACTCCCAACTAGAAAAAAATATTACATATGATGAACATATATACAACCATCATTGTGGTACATATGTTTCATCATATGTAATATTTTCTCTCCAACTAAGAGCCTAAAAATTAGACAATGCTATTTGATTTCTCTAAAATCCACCATAATACAATTATTTTTATCATATTTTTGTTTAGTATTCATAACCCAAAAGCATGCGGTTAGCACGTAAAGAGAAATTTTAATACTTCCATCAACGACTTTATGAAGAGAGAAAGTTGCATCACAAATTTGAGTCCAGAGTGGTGAAAACTTACATGCGAGTCTCACTGTAATACACTAGTTATGGGAGATTTTTAAAAAAATTGGGGTCCACTTGTCATGTGACAAATTTTCACTGACGCATATTTGAGTTCGGAGTCCGGATACAAAAATTTTTCCTTTATGAAAGNGGTCTCACTGTAATACACTAGTTATAGGAGATTTTTAAAAAAATTGGGGTCCACTTATCATGTGACAAATTTTCACTGACGCATATTTGAGTTCGGAGTCCGGATACAAAAATTTTTCCTTTATGAAAGCCTTCTAATGATATCGAGGGCAACCACTAGATTTAAATAACTTAAATTTATCTACACACAAATACCAAATAGCGTNGCAAAGTCGCTCTCGCCCTTATCTTGTTATACTACTACTATCATACATACGTTGACCGAACCCCTTGTATGACATCGAGTCAGATTGGAGAAAAATTAGGCGGGGAGTTATTACGGGGACACCCGACAAGGTTTGCAAACATATTCCGTATGACGAAGGTGATATTTCTCGACCTGCTTAATGAACTTCGAGACCTTCATGAATTACATGGTTCATCAAAAACAACTGTCAGAGAGGTATTGGCAATTACCCTGTATATTTTATCCCAAAATGAATCTATTCTTATGTAACTGCATTGGATTGGTACGTATATGGGTAATATTTTCTGTCTTTATGAATGTGTTGGTTGCACTGCACTGGAGGTTGTATGAATGAATGCTACGAATTTCCAACTCACTGTTGCTGGTTCGGTTAACCTATGTTCTTCTGTTGTTGATTCGATTATCATGTGTTTACATGAAAATTGTGCTTCACAATTTGTTGATGAATCTGGGATGTAGCTTTCAAATTACCCACTGTTTTAACATAAGAATTCTCAGCAGTTTACTGTTTTATACCTGGAAATTGAGACATGCTCTTATTCCCTTCAAAATGACCATTTTTTACTTTAAAAATGTAGAATACACCTGTCTATGCATAGGTAAAGTGGGATGTATGTAAAAATTGAAGTTAAGGTGTTACATATGTAAATATTGGCGTAAGTGTCATCTTGTGTCTGTATTCTCAGTTCTGCTTCAGTTAGAACGGATAACTATTCAGAAGTTTGAAGTGCTGCAGCCTTTGTGTCTCTATTATCTTCAAAATCCATTAATTTAGGCCTTTTTCAGAGCAGAGTTCTACATTGAATCTTCATTTGCAGAAATAAACATTTTCATACATAGGTTTAAAGCACCAAAGTGCTATGTACGTAAGCATGATAGTTTACGGGTAAGATATGTAAATACATAAGAATTGTGTGCTACATAAGTTAGCTTTTCTAGTTATTATAATTGCCACATTTATGGAGGCTTCTTTTTGTAGAATTGGACTTAAATGCTATATGCAAAGTTANCCCCTTGTGGGACTACAAAACAAAGAAACAATATAATATAACAAACTAAACAGTACAAATAAAAAAACAAATCAGATAACCGTACAATGTGAAATTCACAGCCAATGACAGTTTCTCCAAAACACAGTATCCTCACAGAAAATTAACCAACTTTTGAATCTGATATAGTTTGAGGGCCCGTTTGGGNTCCCTTGTGGGACTACAAAACAAAGAAACAATATAATATAACAAACTAAACAGTATAAATAAAAAAACAAATCAGATAACCGTACAATGTGAAGTTCACAGCCAATGACAATTCCTCCAAAACACAGTATCCTCACAGAAAATTAACCAACTTTTGAATCTGATATAGTTTGAGGGCCCGTTTGAGACAGCACATCGATGCGGCGGCATTTTCAAAATGCTGCCGCGTTTGCTCCTCACGTTGGGGACGCGTTAATGGAAATGCCGTTTCCTATTTTACATTACACGCGGATCGCGGGGATAAATCCGCGATCCGCGTTCGGCCTCCTAGGTTTTACTCTGTTGCCCTCGTGAATCAGTTTCGCATCAAGGACTTTCCTCTTTCGTTCGAAGGCATATCTCTTGCATCCCGCATCCTCGCACGAATTCGTTCGGCAGGTAAGGATCCATTTTCTTTNGGACAGCACATCGATGCGGCGGCGTTTTCAAAATGCTGCCGTGTTTGCTCCTCACGTTGGGGACGCGTTAATGGAAATGCCGTTTCCTATTTTACATTACACGCGGACCGCGTTCGGCCTCCTAGGTTTTACTCTGTTGCCCTCGTGAATCAGTTTCGCATCAGGGACTTTCCTCTTTTGTTCGAAGGCATATCTCTTGCATCCCGCATCCTCGCACGAATTCGTTCGGCAGGTAAGGATCCATTTTCTTTCCCCCCTTCCCCAACTCGACGAGAAAGCTCTGGATGATCCATCTGTTGAAATTTTTGGTGAATGTGGAGTTGTTTAGTGGCTAAAAGCCTAGATCCAGTTGTTGATAGAGGAATATTTATAGTGAAAATCTAGATCCACTTTTTTTTAAAATATATGAAGAATGGAGATTTTGATTTTACTGTGTGGAATGTTTCTGCTCTCTTTCTCCCTCTGTTATATCTCTGGAATACAGATCAAACGGTGATCTTTTCACGTTACAGTGCGATTGTGTTTCATATGCTTGATCTCTATTTTTAACTTATAATATGCTTGATCTATGATTTCGGTGAATGTGGGGGATTTCATTTTGTTGTTGTGGCTATTAAAAATTTGATATGACAAGAAGTANTTTTTCACGTTACAGTGCGATTGTGTTTCATATGCTTGATCTCTATTTTTAACTTATAATATGGTTGATCTATGATTTCGGTGAATGTGGGGGATTTCATTTTGTTGTTGTGGTTATTAAAAATTTGATATGACAAGAAGTATAAGCAATCTTTATGTTGATCTATATGCAGTCTCATATGGCAAGATCTATATGTAGTCTTTATCATTTGTTCACTTTAGAGAATTATATGGAAGTATTTATGCAGTCTTTATGCAAGATCTTTATGCAGTTTATAGAAATATATGGAAGAACTTAAATTATGCATGATCTATTTGCTCGGTTAGAAGTTTGTCATGAATATATGTTCCCAATATTATTATATTTTTCATATAGAAGTATGAATTGCAATTTTACTTTTTGAAAGAAATATAGAGATAATACATGAGTGATTGACAATTCTTCTTGCATTTCTTCCCTTCCACAAAAATTAGATAACGACATGGATCACTATAACATTTATGTTATTGTGTAATTTGTGTTCAAATGGCTCATTTCAAAAAACTCGTCTCACAAAAATTATTATGCTTTCCTTTCCACAAAAATGTCATTGTATATACGGTTTTTTTCTTGAACACCATTAATTTCATGCTAGCTTGTTTATCTCACAGTCAAAATGAGTAAACCTAAAGAATTTGGATCATCGGCGATGTGGGATAAAAAGACCACCCTGATATTTTGTGATCTCTGTGTGAGGGAAGCCGAGTTGGGTAATAAGCCGACCACCTATTTCAATAAAGAAGGTTGGCAGAATCTAACCCTCAAATTCAAGGAACTGACCGGAAGGGATCACGATCGGATGAAACTAAACAAAAAATGGGATCAATTAAAAAAAGACTGAAAATTTTGGAAAAAACTCAAAAGAGAATCAACATGATTGGGTTGGAATCCACTTAAGCGGACAATAGATGCACCAGATGAATGGTAGGCTCAAAAGTTAGAGATAAATACATACCTATATTTGGTTTTCGCATTGATTGCATCTTTCTAAGACTAATAATTTATATTTTCTATTACAGGTAGTGCCGACTGCCAAAAAAATTCAAACTTAGTGGCATTGATCCAGTAATAGAGAAAAAGTTGGATGGCATGTTCATAAGTGTTGTCACTACCGGAACTCACGCTTTCACCCCAACTGATCAGAGCTTTGCTGGTTTAACACATGACATGACATCCGAGCACATAGGTGAGTCTGGAGAAGGACTCATCCAACTCCATACAGATGTTCATTCAACCGATGAGACAAAGCGTCCTAGAGCGAAAAAGAAAAAAAGTTGGAGTCGCATTTGTCAGAGGTTCCATAGAGACGCTATTTGAATCCTGCAAACCGAAGACTGCACCACCACCAACAACAACAACAAACAACTACTCAATTCAAGAGTGCCTTAAAATCCTGAATACATATCCCGGTGTTAAAGAAGATGAACTCATGTACTAAAAATATGTGAAGTTGCTAGGAAACTCCACTCTTAGACAGTTCTTCGCGAATTTGGACCCAGAATTCCGACTTTTTTACTTGCGATCTTTTATGAATGATTGATTAGGGTTGACATTTGTTTTTATTTTAGTACCATTCATTGTAATAATTATGTAATGGACTTTTTGCTTCTATGTCTTCCTTTAACTTTATGTGATTGTCTGTGTCATTCTATTTTATGTTTATGTCTTCGTTTATTTCTCATATTGTAGTATCTTTCCTATTACTTCAAGTAAACGTTTAACATGTTTAAAAAAATATCATTTACCACATTTTGTAGAATGGATGAAGAACTTAACCACAACAACAAAGTCGCTCTCGCCCTTATCTTGTTATACTACTACTAGCATACATACGTTGACTGAACCCCTTGTATGACATCGAGTCAGATTGGAGAAAAATTAGGCGGGGAGTTTTTACGGGGACACCCGACAAGGTTTGCAAACATATTCCGTATGACGAAGGTGATATTTCTCGACCTGCTTAATGAACTTCGAGACCTTCATGAATTACATGGTTCATCAAGAACAACTGTCAGAGAGGTATTGGCAATTACCCTGCATATTTTATCCCAAAATGAATCTATTCTTATGTAACTGCATTGGATTGGTACGTATATGGGTAATATTTTCTGTCTTTATGAATGTGTTGGTTGCACTGCACTGGAGGTTGTATGAATGAATGCTACGAATTTCCAACTCACTGTTGCTGGTTCGGTTAACCTATGTTCTTCTGTTGTTGATTCGATTATCATGTGTTTACATGAAAATTGTGCTTCACAATTTGTTGATGAATCTGGGATGTAGCTTTCAAATTACCCACTGTTTTAACATAAGAATTCTCAGCAGTTTACTGTTTTATACCTGGAAATTGAGACATGCTCTTATTCCCTTCAAAATGACCATTTTTTACTTTAAAAATGTAGAATACACCTGTCTATGCATAGGTAAAGTGGGATGTATGTAAAAATTGAAGTTAAGGTGTTACATATGTAAATATTGGCGTAAGTGTCATCTTGTGTCTGTATTCTCAGTTCTGCTTCAGTTAGAACGGATAACTATTCAGAAGTTTGAAGTGCTGCAGCCTTTGTGTCTCTATTATCTTCAAAATCCATTAATTTAGGCCTTTTTCAGAGCAGAGTTCTACATTGAATCTTCATTTGCAGAAATAAACATTTTCATACATAGGTTTAAAGCACCAAAGTGCTATGTACGTAAGCATGATAGTTTACGGGTAAGATATGTAAATACATAAGAATTGTGTGCTACATAAGTTAGCTTTTCTAGTTATTATAATTGCCACATTTATGGAGGCTTCTTTTTGTAGAATTGGACTTAAATGCTATATGCAAAGTTATCAAATATATACATGCAGTTGCTGCAAAGTTTGTCATATATATATGCCATGTGTCTTATATATATGCAATGTTAGCTGCAAAGTTTCTAAATTATTTTAATGGTTAAGTTGCTCAAATGTTATATGCAGTTATTATATATATATATATATATATATATATATATATAGTGAGAGAGAGAGAGAGTTATTGTTATTTACACAATCTAGCATTCATATTTGATTTCAATGGCTTCATTCAAAGATGATTATCTTTGCCTTGATTCGAAGATGTACATTTCCATTTTTTTCTTGTATAACTGCAGTTGGGTCTTTTATGGCTGTCATAGTAACTATTGTTAGGTGTCGTTTGCTGTTTGGTTATCAAAACTAGATGGATGGTGTCTCTATTTGAAACAGCTTGGATGACCCTTCTTTCAAGACAACCGTTGTCTTCTGTATTTCGTTCGAGTATGAAAAATAATTTGTTGGGAGTTATGGGTTTGTTTATGAGCTTGGATGGCCACATGTGGTTATGTTTCATGTGGGTTCTGTTGGAAATTTTGTTGCTACATATTCTTGCTTATATGAGGGGATTGTTAGAAACTTTATGCTTATATGAGACTTTTTATTACATTGCTTCCCTGTTGTGGCATACCTGTTCATTTCGGTATTACCTGGAGTAGAATATTGTAATTACATTTCAGATATCATACTATATTGTGCTGGTTTGGTCTGCCATTACATTTCAGCTTGGGGTGTTTGGGGGGAACTGTTGTTCTCTTCCTGGCTTCTACGCTGCTTGCTATAGTTCTTAATGCGGTGAGGGTGACAATTACTAATGTTGCGGCTGTGATATATTTTGCATGATCCAATCAATGGATTCAAGATTCTTGCATTAAAACAAACTGTTTGGGGATTTGCTTCTTATATTGTGGGTTATGTTTCACTGGACAAGGTTTCTTTAAAGCTCTGCAAGTCTTGATCTTTTGAACCAATATTGAGAGAACATGATATTTATAAGGATTAAATAATTTGATTGTAGTTCTAGACTGCATGCCCTATGTGGGGCTTTAGCATTTTGTGGTGTTTGGGATCAACGAAGGAAAGCTCTGCAGTAAAAAAGCAGTGAAAATCCAAGGCTCAGTTGATATATTTCTAAAATACTGCCTTGTGTCAAGTAATATCGTATGAATCTTATGATTTGTTGTAGATGTAGTGCTGGTGTAATTCAAGTTTTTGACTGATCTACTTTTTTTATAATAATTGTAGGACGATGAGCTTGAGGTATTCAGGGAAGTCTGGGCAAGTGATGTGCCGATGTGGGCTACTGTCCTTGCTACTTACATCACGACAGACACATAGCTACGGGCGGCAATTCTACAGGTGCCCGTGGTTGGGACATTGACCGGAAGACTACAAATTCTTCAAATGGGCCTACAGTGCAATTATTTCTACGATATCCCAATTGGACACCGCTGCTCGGAGTTCGACAGTACCACAACGGGAGACCACCGCATGTGGTTCGAGTGCTTCCGTTTCTACGATATCTCAGTCGGATAGGTTTGCTCGGGGTTCTAAGGTATCAGAACCGCGCAACATTCGTCGTGATGTGCTTTTACATTTTAAAGTCAATATTGTCATTTTTTTCCTTGTAATTTTAACATGTTATTTTTTTTGGGTCTTATTATAATCCAAATTAGTGTGTGAATGTATATTTCACATTCGTATATCACTATGCTTATTTGATGTAATCAGAACTTTTTGAGTTATATAAATATTATTCAACTCTTTTCCATTTTCATGTCTTGACATTTGAGAAAATAATAAATTTCGCATGACAGATTATTCATTCAACCAAAAAAAATCTGCAAATAAGTTGTTTACAAAACGCACAAAACAAACAGCTAAACAGCTTATCCAGAACATAGATGAGTAGTCTTTATACAGAATAAGTTGTTTTCCAAACGCACAAACCAAACAGTCAGCCGGCTTATTCGGATCAGCTGTCCATCAACAGATTATCAGGATTAGTTGCTTATCAGCAAAAGCAGGATAAGCTGCAGCTGTCCCAAACAGACCCGGAGTCAAAACTAGAGTTAAAGTAAGACAATGGGTTCAACGGGTTTGGTGGTGGAGATCAACTCTATTACATTGGCAAAATGTCATCTACATGTGTGTTATGTCATTCGCTTTCTAAGTTTAGTTTTAAAGCATAATCAAGCAATCAAGGTTGGCAAAACCTTTGAAATGAGTTAATATTTGAGAAAATAAAATCTGTGTTCTTCATCATGAAACTTCAAAAATCAACCTTACTTCTTATTTTCAAAAATTGAGTGCAATTTAATCCATTGGATTAGTTCAACCTACCCCACGCTCAACAAAAGTCAAAAGTATCTCCAAAAAACATGTGGCTGAGATAGTTTTATTGCACAGCTTATATCAAAGGCTTAATCAGTTAATCCCAAGGTCTAAGAAACCATCATTAAGTCTCAGCCAAAAAAAAAGAAGACAAATATACAGACAATCGCCAAAAAATAAGATAAATGATGGGGGGAACAAAAAGAAGCAAGTAGAAAAGAAAATGACTTCATATGTAAGGTGATGACCTCACTTGAAAAAAAAAAGCCTAGATTGGATAAGNCAAGATGAAGGATTCATGTTTGAAGAAATGGGCGACCCCGCCAGTGGAGGATATCAGTTCGAGGAAGGAGATGTTGTAGGTGGTGTATTAGTCTCTAAGTGAGAGATTTGTTAGTGTAGAGCCCGGTTTGGACCCCCTCCCGCTCTCGCTCTCCCGATCGCGAGAGATTGCGATCTCTCGCTCATATTCAATCGCAAATCGGTGCTTCCCGCTTCCGCTCCCGCTATTCCGATCGCACAACTGCGACCTTACGGTTACACCAACC
>JXCR01130022.1:9709-31592 GCA_002079205.1 Phalaenopsis hybrid cultivar
TATATATATATATATATATATATATATATATATATATATATATATATATATATATTGTGAAAATGGTATTATTTGATTTTGAAAATAATGAGACCATATAGATCTCATATATCTAATTTTTTAAATAGCTGAGCACGATACTATAAAAGTTATATCATCTCCAAGGGTGAACCTATCACTTATTGGTAGGCTTAACTATTTAAACCTAAAAGTTTTTTACTCTATTTTAGTCTGCAAATATTATAGCTAAAAAATACTCTTATCTAATACACAGATTAGATAGGATTTAAATTAATCTTGGTTCTTAATTCCTTATTGAGGCAAGCCCCTATAGTTAATTAAATCTTAGGAAACTAAAGTCACCTAAGGAAACTCTCGATTAAGATTAGGGTTTCGCTTTTAAGATTTTAACGTTTAGGTTTCCACGATTGCTTATAGAAAATTCATGTGGGAATGGCTTAATGTGAAACAGTTATTTTTGGAATTTGAAGAAGCGAAAAGTAGGAGATGTCGAAGATACTGAAGAAGCTTCAGTGACACCTCATACTAACCTATAATTTGGCTTTACATCTTTGAAAGGGAGATTATGTGATATTTCTGTTATGTAAATTATTTAGATATTCAGGACTTATGTTTCCATATCATATGCAAATAGTTTGAGAAAATAGAAGGATTTATGTCATATCGGACGATGACCTCATAACCCTAAAAAGTGTAGGACTTATATCGTACGATGTAAAATAGTAGAAAGTCCTAAAAGATAGTGTATGAAAATTTATGTTGCACTAGACGAATGGCCTCGACCTTCTATATGTATGTTATTTAAATGTATTGAAGTCAAAATAAACCTTCTTCCGTCGTCTTATTTTGTCAGCTTGACCGCCTCCCAAAAATGAATCGTCAATTGACCACGTTATCTCGTTACGTGACAAAAGAAAAAGAAAGAAAATCATGCTTCGAGTTGCCTATCCTAGGGTACTATATAAACATGCCAAAATGATAATAACTAAAAGCATGAGTACAGATGAATGTATACCGTATAGTGCAGTAAGGAAAGATGAATAAGCTATGTAATAAAGTACAATAAAGAAAATGCAAAGAACATATACAAAGGTACAACACAGTATAGAAAGAAAAGAAATATACAGTAAAAAAAGCAAAAAAAATTAAATAATTAAAAGTGTACCTGGTTAAATTTTGTTGATGATTCAAAACAGATTGCAAGGGATTAGATAAACATTTGTAGATTATAAAAGAAAGGCTAAATGATAAGCATATGAAAATTTAAAGTGGGATATAAGATTTTAATTTGGGGTTAGGCTCAGACTAGACCTCTTTTTTTTTCCTCATTTTCTTGAGCCCCCAGGCCACTGATATTTTGAATTCTACCTATCAATATCAATTAGAAGTCATAAACGAATCAACCATAGAGTCGGGCTACCCTAAAACCTATCATTTAATGGATTGGTGAACTGAAACAGTATTTGAGCTTATTAGTTAAAGGCAACATGTACCCATTTTGGATAGTATTTGAACTTATCAGGGTGAGGTGTACCTATGTGTGATGTTTAATAGGTGATATTTAGTATATGAACTTATTGATTAATAATGTTAAGTGTGTCGATGTCTAATACGTGGTTTTTATTGTGTAGTATTTAATCTTATCAACTAAAGGTGTGTAGTGTATCTATGTGTGGTGTAAGAGATATTCGGTGAATAGTATTTGGTAGATAATTTTTTAAGGTGAGGTATACATGTGTAATATTGAATATGCAGTAACTAGTATACAATGTCCAATGTGTGATGTCTAAATTTATCAATCAAGGGTGTATATGAAGTGTGATATTTGATATGTGGAGTGTTTATGTGTGTGATATCAAATGCACTAACATGTATCTATGTTGTGGGGTTATAAACATTATAAATGTGGCATCTACCATTTTGTAGATGTAGTATCTGATCTTTTTTGCAAATGTTGTGTCTGTGTATGATTCATAGTATTTGTTCTTTCTGATGTTTTAGTTCACAGATCTTTTAAAAAAGGGTTGGGGCTACTGGCAACATAAGGGAGTGAAAGGGTATCTTACTAATTGAATATTGATTTTATGTTTTCAGCTATAAGACAAGTTGATTAGTAGTTTTATGCATCAATGCCTTTTACCCCATATCTCAAACTTATAGGTCACCTTAATATTCTATATGCTTCATCACAAATTTGAATGCATATATAAAACATTTCTACTCTTCAATACTAATAAGAAGTGTCCAATTTTTAGATTAAATTTCAATACAGGTTACCTTAGAATGAATGTCATTAAAATAGACATATCAACCATCTAAAGAATAAGTACAATGCAAGCAGGTAAAAGAATAATTGTCAGTAAGAGTTGTCTTAAGGCTAGTAAGAGAAAAGAGGCCAACAAAAGTATATATATGTCATAAATCCCTCAAGATTTTATGCACAATTATAAAGAAATGATGTTAGATTTACATGCATGCCACTCGATTCCTATACATTTACATGTCTAATATTTAAACATTCAATTGCTTCATATATACATATCACCATAAAAAAATTTTATGCATAACAATTAAAAAATAGTAACTGATTCTTATGTACTTAGATCGTATGTGATTCACATTGTAACATGGTAACCTTTTAAGGTAATTTTAAAGATTTTTAAAAGTTCAAGTTTAGCAGATCTTAAGGAAATAAAAACCTTTATAAGTGATTCACCCAACTCAATCAACTTCCCATATAGCACGAAAATATTTTGTAAGGCCACAAATAATCATCAGCGATGAAACAAATATCCAGTCTAATTCCATATTTGGATAGGATTTAAATTGCATAAGTGTTAAAAAAGGTAAATGAAATTTGTGAAGTATATAAATACATAGGTAATAAGAGGTGCGTATGAAAGAATTGGGTATAGTTACATGTAAATATGAAACCTCAAAAGAATTGGGTATAGTACCCTTTATCCCCTTTAGAACTTTCCGAGAGGGGTAGAATCAAATGAACCATAAATCCCAATAACTGAAGATAAATTCTACCATCAATTCCAATTTCAGCAAATAAAAATGAATTCAGTGGTTAAAACTAAGGTCTAACCACTGAAAGTATTTTTAGTCATGGATTCCAACTAGTTTACTTGGTTACAAAATAGATGTGGAATTTCAACCATACTTTTGGAATGAAACAAAACATTCATATAAAGTATGATGTGAACCTCCTTCAATTTGTAGATAGTTTACTTAATTTCTTTCTTAAATTTTAGCGGAGCATCATCTATCTGAGAGTTCTCAGAATCATCCTCCATATCGAGGAAATCCTCTTCTAATTTGCTAGTAACAACCATGCAAAATTTTGAATCATCGATTGGTCCTATCGTACCAAATCCAAGACCCTCTTTTGAGTTGATAGTTCGACCTTTAACATTCCATAATTTCTCAAAGAGTTATAGTTTATCCGTTGTAGTTTTCTTTGGCACGTGTCCCAAGTGAATTAATTTTTGTACACAAGGAGAAAAATAACAAAATATTAATTCCATTAATTCATTAGATTCATCCTCTTCCAAATTTACATGAAATTTAAAACTAGTAGTAGGAGAAGCACGGTAGAACTTGATCGGCTTTAAACCCCTCTTTCGAGTTAATAGTTCGACCTTTAACATTCCATAATTTCTTAAAGAGTTATAGTTTATCCGTTGTAATTTTCTTTGGCACGTGTGCCAGGTGAATTAATTTTTGTACACAAGGAGAAAATTAACAAAATATTAATTCTATTAATTCATTAGATTCAACCTCTTCCAAATTTACATGAAATTCAAAACTAGTAGTAGGAGAAGCACGGTAGAACTTGACCGGCTTTAAAACAACAACCCTGACTTTCTTGACCTCTAGACTCTCAATCTTTTGAGAGTAAATTGGAGTAAGGGTCATGACATGCACATTGTGGTTGATTCGATCCTATTTACTCATATACACTTTTCTCCACATTTTCCAAGGAAATCTCAAACTGTGGTTTCTTATGTTTTATCATCATTGTCTACTCATCGGACTTAATTTCATCAGAATTTCTTCCATTTCAATTGGATGGTCTGCCTTGTCTGCTTAACAACCATGTTGGCTCTTCCTCATCCGTTTAACAATCATGGCCTGCCTCGTGTAACAATCATGGCCTGCCATGTCCAAGGGCTATAAGAAATTCCACCAACTAATTCTAAAGGAGTGGTGGTAGATTGTTGAGGCAAATTTAAATAGCCTTGCTCTTGTAATCCCTTTGAATCTTGAATCTTACTTTGTACAATTTCACGGGAAAACACAATCTTCTTCAGAGGAGCATAGTAGGTGGGTTCTTCATGGATGCCCACTTCATGAAATGAAAATGACTACAAATTCCCCTTGATGCAATATTCTTATCCTTCTTTATTATACTTGATGTACTGTTGTAGCGATGATGGAACCATGTTTTACTCATGATTCTATGGTCGACCAAGTAAAGCATTCAACAAAGTTTTCACGTCAATGATATGGAATTTAGCGATCGTTACTAGCTCTCTAACCTTCATTAGTAGTAAAATTGATCCAAAAGCTCTCTCTCTCCCTCATGATTAAATCCTCTTAACATAAACTTATCAACAGTAAGGTTTTGAGAGTCAATATCTAAGTTCGCTAATGTCTGTAGTCTCATTAGGTTGAGTGACACTCCTGGATCTATCAAAACTCAGAAGAGCACAAACCTGCTGATGCTAATGGAGATGTAGAGCTGTCTATTATAATCAATAATACTGACCAACAAATCTTCAGTGGTGAAGGTTACACCAGACTATTCTCTTAATGAACAAACTTCATCTAAGGATGTCTTGGACAACGATACAAAGCAAATTTCTGGATCAAGTAGGGTCGTGACAAGAGATTCCCTCATTTTTGTAGATGTTAATTTTGCTGGCAACCACCTAAGATTAGCAAGTATGTTATAATCCACTTCATAAATACATCTAACTTTCACTTTATTACATGTCTTTTTTACTGGCAGAGGTAATTTTTCTTTAATGACTATTTCTTTTCCTTAATCCATTGGAGTCGCTCTTAGGCATAATATTTTTGAGCTTCTTAAGATAAACTTTGTAATCTTTTCTTATTTTGATGTTATAGTTGATTCTTTTTGTGTCTTTTCTGAATTTGAAAAGTCCTTGTTGATTGTTATCTTTGTTCCTTCACACTTCAAGACTGGCTCCCTACTTTCACAACTGTTGTAACTGATGCCATCGTTATCTTCTTTGTTTCCATTAGTAGGCTTATCAGACATAAGTATGATTTGAGGATCTATTTGGGAATCAAGATCGGAGTTAGATTAGTCTGAAAAAACCAAACAATTAGAGGCAGCACCTATCCTACCCCGCGAGATAATGGTCTTCATCTCGTGCATGATCATGTTCTTCTTCTCTGGCTACGGCGACTTCTCCGATGTGATCTCCATGTTTGACCGAGCTGACTATAGACTCTGAATTACTGCTTGTGCTGACGTGATGTGAATTTAGTCAAGCCTCTTCTTGGATGATATACTCCAAACTGTACTACAACCACTCTCATTTGAATACAGATTTATCGAGGTGATTGGCTTGGCCAAAATTATATTTACAGAACCTCTTTCAGGTTCTTTTAAATATTCTTTTGGAATCGTTATATTTCCCTCTTTGAGATTCCTATTGAACAAGTCCAAGAAATTGAAACATCCTTCTATGGTGTGACCAAGGAGCTTGTGGTGTGGACAATAGATGGGATGATCCTTCTTGTCAACCTTTACTGGCTTCCTCAGCTATGGAAATATGAACTCAGGCTTCTACAATAAATTTCTGAACATCTTTGACACAGCTTCATCTTTGAAAGAATACACCCTATTCATCCATTCTGCAAATGTTGGACCCAATTAACCATCTATCTTATATGACTTTTTCTGATATAATTGCTATCTAGACTGTCCATACTATTGAGTCTGTTGTTGCTGCTGAAACTGATCATGCTGTGAGGACCGTTAGGAACACTGACAAGACTGCTCAATATAAATCCTCATTAGTTGTTTGCTCTTATCAACTGTTACTACTGTCCCTTACTTCTACTAAAATGTCCTGACAACTCTAGACTTCTCATAATTTTTTTGAGACTTCATATGCTTAACCTCCTCCAGTAAGTTGTTGGCCTTACTGAGTAGTTTCTTGAATGACTTGATTGTGAGTCACTTGAGCATGAAAGCTACTGGTCCATGGATCCTTTTTAGCAGAATCTCAATCACATGTTTTTCCTCTAGCTAGGGTTCACACTTCATGATAAATTTTCTCTATCTCAGAATATATTCAACCAAATTCTAATTAGGCTTCTATTATTTCACCACGAGATCTTCTTTGGTGCATGATGTTGTGCTCCAGCTCTCTGAATCTTCCAGTTTTGATTTCTTCTTTGCAACTTAGTTGGCAGCTTAACCCCTAAACTGGAACCGATTTCTAATACTGATGGTAGTGTATTAAATCCATAAAATGAGTCCTCTTCAATGAGAACATCTTTTCCCTTAACAGATGGTATGGTAGGTGTAGTAATAAAAAATCCGGAGGTAGTAGGTGTAACGACTCTCTAGTGGACTGATGCAGAACCGAAAGACTGAGTGGGTGTCAGAGCTGTATCGATCTTCATCTTCTTGTAGAAAAGAAAGTTTTGGGGATAGTTCAAATTGAACTCAGTAGAAAGCTCTTGAACTTCTGGAGCAGCAACTTCATTATAACAAACAGGCCTTACCAAGCCCAAATTCTAATTCATCAAATCCTGCCAAAAACTTGATCATCAATGCAGTGTTGTAAGCATTACGACTAGCAGGCAGGTTGTAAGAGAAAGTAACAATAGGGAATGCCATCTAGTAGCTTCAAAAAATTTTTTTTGAGGGTTAGTATCGGCTAACACTTTGTAATTCCAGTGTGAACACTAAAAATTAACAATGGTTGTTTTGTGAACTAGGCACATCATTTCTTATTTTTATTTTCGAGCTTATTATTTATTTATGATTATAAGGTTAAATATTTTTTATTGACCAATTAAGGGTCTGATTGGGATAGCGGTAACTTATCTAGTTTATCCAAATAAGCTGCTTATCCTTATAATGTGCTGATAAGCAGCTGATCCGAATAAGCTGTCTGGTTGTTTGGTTTCTGTGTTTGGAAAACAGCTGATTCAGGATAAATGATCATTCTGCCACTGTTTTGGATAAACTGTTTTGTTGTTTGGTTTCAGCTAGAACCTGAGCATCTGAGCGTCAATGCTCATGTATATGCCAAAAGCATAATAGCATTAATTCTACTTAATTTCTAAGGGTTCTACCATTATAAAGTTACATAAAAAGTAATAACATTATCTCAGTATATTCAAATTAGAAATTCTAAGAACTATAAATAACTAACACTTGTCAGTATGATCAAGAGATATAGGAACCTAGTAGATAGTGAAAATAGAAATGATAATTCCATCAACCAATCTATAGTTTAAAAAATATAGATTGAACTCCCTAATGAACTCCTGTCGATCGTCTCATCAATAAAAAAATACATATAAATACTCATTACTCAGTAAACTAACATATTTGATCTGCCAAAAATCTTTTCTTCATCATCTCACTTGTAGCAAATCAGACGTTCAACTCTGCTGCTGAGTGCACCAACTTCGCCTAAATTCTCTTACACCATTTTCCTGATGTTTCCACTCAAACTTTTTACTCACTCAAAATTCAAAGCTAAAAATAAATCAAGTCAATTTTTTTAGGAAAAGAATTTCAAGCAGCACATAGACTCGTCGATATCACAATACAATCAACAATCAAAAGAAATTGGCATTAAAGCATTGGGATGACTTCAATGACACGTCAGACAATTTGAAGCACTTGAGAAAATGAAATCAATTAAAAAACACTAATCCCATAAAAATTCAGTAGAACATTCTCAAATCACAAAACAATGATCTTTTTGGATAACTCATTTAGATTACCTTAAATCTCTTGGAAATCCTACTATAGGAGGCATCGATCTCTTCAAGAATGTCAGTCTCGTGCACTTCAGCTCGCAGCTTTAACGATTCGATGCCTGAACAGGCCAGCTCCTTTAGAACTGAAGTTGTCGACAGTGGCTTTGTGGGAGTGCCCAGAGATCAGAGGACAGAAGCATGAGATAGACCTTTCTTCTTTGTGGAAGAAGCAAAAACAAAAGAGTTGAATCCGTAAGCCTTTACGGATCTGGTCTCCGGCGAAGGGGAGGGGAGAGGAGAAAGAAGGGATTTCACCATGTAGAGTGTTTTTGCTGAAAAACCTCTGTTCTTCATCTCCACTTCACCTTCACTCAGATCGATAAGGTGAGATCGGGAGATCGATGAGGGAGGAGACAGGAGGAGAAGGGCACGAGAGTAAACTTTCCTCGAATGCAAATTTAAAGTGGAGGATGCGGGGTTGATTCTGTGTCATCGCCTATTAAAGATTGAAAATGACTTTTCAGAATAAGCTGTTCAAAGGCCCAAAACAAACAGGATGGCAGCGTTTTCAAAATTCCAGCGCAGAGGATAAGCTACCCCAAATGCACCCCAAATCAGAGTGAATCGATGTAACGACTTGGTTTCATTCACAAAATGGGAAACAAAACCTGAAGGATATAAGGAGAAAGGTGAAGTTTAGGATCCAATGGAGGACCAACTTTAAAACGCACTTCAAGAAGGTAGAACTAGTCCACCAACCCACCTACCAGAGGTCCAACCCTACACAAAAAGATAAAGTCCTCATAGACTAATACAGGTTGTTTTGTGGTGTGCATTGTAAATATCTTTCAATATTACAATTCACACACAGTAACACTAATTGTAAATATGCAGTTCAGTTCCAATAAAAATAAGTTATGTATAAATAGATTTATCTTTTAAAATCTTTAAGCTGTCAAAATCGTAATAATAACGCAATTATACGTATGGCTCAATAAATAATGGTCTCTAATGGAGTCCTAAGTATCGATCCCACCACGAGTTGGAAATTCTTTTGTTTATAATGCCAAACACAATATACAAACTATAAAACATAAGTAAGCAAAATAATTCTAAAGTAAATTTAATGTGCGCTATATGAAATGCTGTGAAAAAAACTAAGTTACTTTAATTAATCGCTAAACTACAAAAGTAAACATATAATACTAAACAAAGTTTTGAAACAAAGAGTTCAAATTTAAGAAAGCATCCTTCCCCTTCACAATGAGTTTATGGCATGTGAAGAAATTAAAATCACTAAAAATACATGTAAAATTATATTGTGCAAAATACAAGCAATTTTATTCCTTACCGTCTGAGAGTGCATAAGGATCATTAACTAATTTAGAGTTTGGTTCCTAAATCTGTGGTTAGGTTGATAGGATACTGGCTGCCACTCTATATCTCTCACTTCTCCCATGCATGAGGGCTAACAATGTCCCTTTAGTTTCCAAGCAACTGGAGCAATATAAGGATTTTAATCTGTCGCCTAAAAATCCTTAATTATGTGCCCATCAAAGTTTATTTCCATATTTTTTTGCATGCAACCTATTAGATTACTTTCTTACCCATGAAATTGAATGTGACTCTTATCTTGTTGTAGAAACCATTGCCCTTTTGGATCATATGTTTCTCAAAAATATTTAAACTCTCAATTGGATCGATCAAATAGTAAAGGAAGATCAGCGTTTCAGTCATGATAATTTATTGTTATTTTAAACCTTACAAATCAAAACTAATTCTTCACAAAACTATATCTCGTTGCAGGGTGAAGGATAAAGAAGACTACTCATAATTAATGAGAAGGATACGAAAAAATATGAATTTCATATGTAAAAAAAAGTTTACAAAATAAAGAAAGAAATGAACACAACTTCTCCTTCCCAAGCAAATCCCTATAAGTTCTCTTTAAGCACTTTCTCTTTTTTCAATCACATTTAATTCTCTCTTAGAAGTGTAATGATTGGGAATCTCTCACCATCCCTCTCCTCTTACTACCCTAAAAGGAAAACCTCTCTTCTCCAAGACTTCTTTCTCATGCTAAAACCTTCCGCTCAAAGTCGCACCCCCTCTTCTCTAGACTCCTCTCCTTCTTAATTAGGGCCAGCCTTCTTTCAAAAAGAATTCAAAATTCTATCCAATGTTTTTGCCAAAAATCACATCTTTTAACACCAAGTGACAAGTCCCTTCATCAAAAAGACATTTTTCTTATTTAAAGAGCCTTTCCAAAGTGTCTAGATGCATCAAACCACTTGATGGGATGTTTGAATTGTTTGGAGCTTTAAAAAACTGCTCAAAAGTAGTCACGAACCACCTTACTCTTTCTTAATTCATCTCTGGCGCTTCTGGTGCCATCCTAATGAAGTCTACGATGTTCCATGGATTATGGCACCTTTGGAGCTAGTTTTGGCACTTTTGGCTCCGCTTTTTTATAAAATGAGGCTCCTAGCACAAATTTCTGGCACTTATGGCACCAGCTTTCGAAACAATGGCGTCAGTTCTGGCGCTTCTAGAGCCAGGATCATGAAAATCTCCATTTTTGCTTGAAAATACCACTTTTTTGCTACGTTTTACCCCAAATGCACAAAATTGATATACCTGCAATAAAAATATGAAAATACTCCTTCTTTATAGTGCAATATCAAAATAAGAATAAAATGTAAACATAAAATAGTACATTATTTTGGTGTATCAAAATCCCGCAAACTTAAATGTTACTTATCCTCAAGTGACCCTTTTACTATATTAAAATATAATTTATGACAAAGGTTAACTTTTAAAACTCTACAATTTGTTTTGATAGTATAACTTAAGAAAAACTTTTAGTAACTTATGTTAAAACTAAAAGTATAATAACACTTAGTAATCAAGTTTAAGAGTTTTGAATCTCCATTCATTTTGAGAAGAATTGTAATTTGTTATGTCAAAGAAACTTAAAATATCCATATGAAAAAACTTTTATGAAAAGTTTATTAGTAAGGATGCTTATACTCAAATACAAGTTTAGAAAATGTAATAAAGCCTTTTGCCTCAAGTTGAATCAAGTGAAGCCAATTTTTGATTAGGCATCTCCGCAAGTTTCTGCTCACATATTTTTCTTTTCTTTTTCTTTTTATTTTCTTTTCTTTAGGATCATTTTCAATCCTTTCTTCTTTTTTCATGGGAGGATTACTATATCTGGATAGCCTTTAATAATTTTGAACTTCACTATCCTCTTCTGGAAGTCAAAACTTGTTACCTTCCTTCACTTTATAAATTCATTTTAGATTTGAAGATTTTTCATAAAGTTTCATTCTTTTCTTCTTACATGAAACTATAAGATTCTTAATACATCAAAAATACAATTTTCTTTACTTTAGAAAGAAAAACATAGTCTTATTCTTTCATATTAAATATCTTAACTCTAGAATTGACCTTCATTATTAAAGATTTTTGCTTAAATTTAACATAATATTTACAAACAAAAATTTAGTTATTTAAACTTAAACACTAATATGCATGGACATGTTAAATTAATTTTAAAAGTGTAGTTAATTGAGGACAAATAAAATTTATTTCACTTTTCTTTTGAAGAAATTTTTCTTTCCCCAAAACATAAATTTTTAAATAAATAGTAAAGCATGTAGTATAAAAAAAGTTAGGTGGAAGAAAATAGTAAATGAATAAAAAATAAAACTAACCTGTAGAGGATTATAATAATGAAACTTGGCTCTTGATATTTTGGAGGTGCTAACATAAAAGTACAAGCTTTAAAACACATAATATATCAAAGGATTTGCTAAGAAAAGATAAATTAAAGACATAGATAATAAACTAAAGAAATTAAAAATCTAAAATTTACTATTACATATAATATTTCAATTTGTTCATAAACTAAACACATAAATTGTTCCAACTCATACCATCAATAATAAAACAAAACAAAGAACAACACGTAAAAACAAACATAGCCAAATAAATTTTACTCTTCATCATCCTCCTCTTCCTCCTTTTCCTTTTCTTCTACTTCTTCTTCTTCTTCTTCTTCTTGCACATTAGGCATGACAGTGGGGCATGTAGGAAACTCTACACAGTATATTCATAGCTCAAAAATCTAATCATCCCATCTTAATATGCAGCGTCGTGTTGGACTCTTTTCTGCATATATTCATCGTAGTATGCATTTCTGGTTTCTACACCACCTATCCTGCTCTGCATTTCTATGAGATTTGATTGTTGGATCATTAACTATTCCATAATATTTTCAAGCAAAATAGAACTGGAAGTAGATGGTCCTGCAGCTGATGTGGATGGTCTATCACTACTTCCACTCCTATATCCAAAAAATGATTCAAATTTATGCACGGTGTGTTTTCCAATAGGTTTCTGTGGTTGCAACAATTATTCATTTCTACCAAATTCTACTCCTGATTGTTCGCATAAAGTGAAAATCAGGACAGGATATCCCAAACCACTAGCTGTCCTCCTTCTAGCAATGCTCTGAGCATTATGCACAATAAGAGCATAAATATCATTTTCTTTCATTTGTTGAATATAGCAATTCAGTACCTCTCTTTCCATAGTTACTTCACTCAGGTGATTAGTTGGAAGCAAATTTATAGAATTGAAGTGATGTCGTGCTTTATACTGAACATTTCACATGGGAATGGAGAAACTGGCATTGTGATTATTTTTAAGCTTTCATTCTCCTCTTCCATCAGTGAGAAAGGCAATTACTTCATCAAGTGATGAATCAATCATCACAAATGCAACATACTCAGCTTGAAATTCATTTCTCAGCCCATAAAGTGTATTGATTCATCTTCACGTAAATTTAAGTTTCTTATCTTGAACATAAATGTGGTCGTACGTAGTCACCCAAAGATTGGCAAAGATATTTCAAATTAAAGGAGCAATGACTACTACAGTGAAGTAACAGTAGTTTCCCACTTACAAGCAATAATCAACCTTTCCATCTCTCCTCTCAGATTTGAAAATGCTCACTCCTAAATCAACTTCCTTAAGCCCATTTGAGTTTTATAATTATGTTGAGCCTTAAAATTAACAAATGTCCTTGAATAAAAATCTCCTGTAGGCTTTCTTCTAGTTCCTCTTAGAGCCATAGGAGTTTCTAAATAAATTTAAATAAAATCCAAGTAAATTCACAATATCATTAATCAAAATAAATAATAGGAATATTTGGTGAAAAGCTTTTTACCAAATTGTCATATAAATCCATGGGAAAAATCAAAGTTTCTTAAGTTAAAGTGATGCCCTTAATAAGAGAAGATGAAATCGAAGACTTATGGTTTAAATTCGCCTCAAATCCACTAAATGTCAAGCCTAAGTTAACTTTTGGCCTTGGTTAAGAGGTACGAAACGTCCCAAGCAGTAAAAATGGAGTTTTACATGGTTATTTTCTGGTGAATCTTGGCATTTTCAGGAAACTGATACCTCTGGCGCTAACACAAAAAATTTTCAAATTTCAGTTTTATCTAAAAATCTAATGCATGCTGCACCAGCTCAACCTCTAATTAACATAATTAAACACTTATATTGATAATTAAACAATTTCCTAACACTAAATTTCACAAACAACACAAAAACACACATCTATATATAAAATCCAAGCGATTACAATCAAACGGCTTTCGAGCCAACACATTTAATTCAGCATTGAAATCAAGCCAACAAACTAACGCTGAAGCCTAAATATCATCTATTTAAAAAAAAACACATATAAGGTTCCACAAAAAAATTAAATTAAATCTAATACAAAAACATAATTTATAAAAGCAATTATAACTATAAATTTTTTATTAAAACTAGTTCATACATCCTCCTCACTTTCATCTTCTTGAATGTTTCCTATGGATCGGCAGTGCACGTATAAGTTATAAAAATGTCGATGAGGAAATTCCACTGTTAAATTTTCTTCAACCCAAGCATTCTTCTTAAACATGCATACCAAACCTTCTTAAATTCGTCCAGTATGTTTGAAGTGTTCCTTCATCCTCCAATCTTGGAGGTCGAGCATTTCATAAATATTTTTAATTAAAAGCATAGGATTATGTACCTTTTCTTCCAAATTCTTAATTATTTCCAAAAGTGCAATCAAACTAAAATAAGGCTGAATAGGCGATGAATTTTGAGATGATAGATCCATCAATATATTCATGTCATTCTCCTCCCCAATTCCAGAGCAGTTGCAATAAGCTTTTGGGTCCATAGGCTTCTAAGGGAGAAGCTCTTTTCCCAACTTTAATAAGGCACTTACGACTGGCTGCACAACAGGAGTATGGTAGATGGATGTCCCAGTCTAGAAGTCAATCAATTAATGATTAAACCCAATATAAACTTTACTATTAAAGCTCCTACATCAATAGGTCTTCCAATTTGAATACAATAATTTAAAATTGCACTTTCCTTCGTCACTTTACTAATTTTGATAGTAGAAAGTAGTTTTGATGCAATAAGGAAATGCCACACCTTTGATGCAGGATTCAAGAATGTTGAGGACAAACTTACATGCCAGTTATCTCTTGTCTCCCAATTTGTATCTTCATTAGTAAGTGTTGACCTCTTTTTTGGTTGAAGTCTAGTCTTTTCTCTTTAGTAACCCAGGGTCTAGTCATAGGACTTTCATGTTGACTATTCAAAAATAACTAGAAAAAGAACCCTCATCATTAGAAATTCTAAGCTCTTCTTTGATCAATTTGAAGTTCCACATATTGGTCCTAACCTCAACAACTTAGTAGGTGGGGTAAAGATGGGGGAGCTTAAGAAGAGTTCCCATAGGATTGCTAGACCTTAAGGCTAACCCTTTTGAGGTGTGGTCTATGTTGGTCTCACACACACATGTGCACAATACACTTCCACTCACTACCCAAGCCCAAATTTGTTTAACTTTAATCCCATAACCCTTTGGGAGACTCATGTAGTTGGTCCCCTAGGCCATTTGCCCTAGGCTAGGATTTAGCTAAGACCAGTACATGGAGGACTCAAAATAAGGAATTCTATTGGTGCATGGCACAAGTAGGGTGATTGACACCCTAATTTTACCAAAATACCTAACTTAGCCTTTTGTCGTCAAACCTACCCTAATTACTAAATTACCCTTGAAACCCTAAAATTGACCAAAATCCCCAAAATTATCCAAAATACCCAAATTTGTTCAAAAATCTACTCAAACAATTTGATACCACCCAAATTGTCTAAAACACCCCAAAATTTTCAAAATTACAAAAATACCACTTATTTGGATAAAATTAGCAAAATATCCTTAGTGGCCCAAATTGTTCCAAAATTTTCAAAAATATAGCAAATGTTTCCACAATCAATTTGAGTAACTCCATTGAACTCAATTTGAAAATTTGTCTAATTTTGATAAAAGCCCCAAATTGCCTTTGGAGGCCCAATTACTCTAATTCTCCGCCAATCTTCCCCAATTCAAATTCTAAACTCAAATTCATAATGTCCAAAATTTATTTAAACCAAATCCAAGCCCGGTTGACCTACATTTGAATCCAATTTCAACCCTAATCAAAAAGCCCCAATTTGATCCAAAATCAAAATCTCTTGCAATTGAACCCCAAATCTTGTCAATTGCCCCAATTATGAATGATAAACTCTTCGGAACACTTACCCACATCAAATTGAACTTTAAAATGGACTTGGTCAGGCCCTAATTTCAGTCAAGGTCAAGTTGGCCAAAACCCCCAATTTTTCCACAATTTACCCATGTCCCTAAATTCAACCAAATTGAACCCCACAACCCCATAACTTACATTCAATCTCTAGCCAAAACTCCTCTTAACAATCACACACATCAAATTGATCCATCAATTGGGCTATAGCTGAACTTTAGCCTAACACAAATCCAAGTCTAACTCAACATCTCTAAAATTGACAAAATGTCCATACTCCACAAAATTGAACCTCCAAATAAATTCAAAATCACTCCAAATCTTTTTTAAACTTCATTTGACAATCATCTATAGCTTTTTGATCAATCAATTGAGTCTAATGTTGTGATTATCCTAACCTATACCTAACTTCAAGCCAAACTGTCCAAAATTGAACCCATGTACAAAAGTTTACCAAACCAAGCTAAATTGATCAATCCAAAGCCACTACATCCACCATTTGGACTTTGGTGACTAAAATAGACCCACCTAGCCCTCTCTATATAAGCTATGGACCAATGGTCTCTTGATTTAAGGCATCTCATCCAATTTTTGGCCTAATCCAAAATATATTTGAAATCATTCTATAATCATTTGGGGATAATCATCATTGACCATCCCACATGCTCACTTGGCTTCCTCATTACCTCCTCTTGCTTGGTCAGCCACCCTAGTGCCTGAAAAAGCACAAAAATGAGAGCCACCCTAACCCAATACAAACCCAAACTCACCCATTCAAGCTAACTAGCTTCAAATGGCTTTGGCACTTCTCAACCCTCCACATAAGCAACTAATTACACTTAAGTTGAAGCTCAGAGCTCTAGCAATTCCCCCTCTATTTAAGTCACCTCCACCATGGAAAAAAGAAATGACAACCAATTTTCTTGTGGAAACTCTGCCAAATTGTTTTTAGAGCTCCTCAAAGACCTTCCAAGCTCATTCCAGTCATCTCCCCGACTATCTGAGCTCAAAACCAAGAAAAATTTTGGCCATACTCAAAAATGCCCAAAACTCCAAGTTGAAGCCTCACCAGAGCTTACAAAGAAGTTACCCACTCAAATATGCCTTTGTTAAGCACCTTAACCAAGTATCAGACCAAGGCCACACCACCCTTTAATGGAACTCCTACCTAGACTCTATTTAGCCTAAAGAGACACTTGAAGGAGGTTTGTTGAACTCCAGTGATACTTCTACAGGCACCCAATTGAGCACTCACATCTTGGGACAAGATTAAGTTGATTTTTTGCTAATTTTTGGCTCGATTTACGCTTTTGCAAAGAAAATTGCACTCCATAGTATTGTAACTATATTTATGTGTTTGTATCAAGTAGATGAAGGTGTAGGAACAAGATGAACTTGATTTAGCTGAGTATCAAATGAGATCTTAGGTCTAGAAGTTGGGCGGCTCCGGGTTTGGTTCATCAGGGATGATGATGGAGGACTGCCTTATTGCACGTCTATCAGACAGAAGGACGAGATCAAGCCAAACAAATACTTGGGTACGTAAACGGTGGGCTAACTTAGAAGGCATCATCGAATCAGAAGACACCGTGTGGAGCTTCAGAGTCGTCGCATGTTTGCATGGAGCTGACTGAGATAAATAGAAAAGTAAGGGTTTTTATGATTTATTTAAGTATCATAACTTCAAAAATTCATATCTTTTCATAAAAAAATCATTAAAAAAATTAAAAATATCCTTATGCTCAGTGAATAGAGGAGAATAATGTGGACTAAAAAATTATTTGTTGAGTCTTTAATTTTTAATTAATTAAAGACTCTCCGTGGTATTTAAAGTTATTATGTTTACATATTGCGCACCATGACTTGAAATTTTTAGGGTTTGTTCACCATGGCAGAAAAGATGCTCTCTGATTTTTCCAAGGTCAAAGAGCATCACTGTGATTCTAACCTAAATTTTCAAGCTTGGATGGCAATTTTGGCTTAAATTAATTATATAAATTAAAATATCACTTAAAAAATTATGAGATAAATTTTAGTATGTTTTCTATGGTGAGAGAAGCTTAGAAAAATTACCAGGATGACTTGACTAATTTTGTAAATTTCTATAGTAAATTAAATGTGTATATACTGTATTAATTTTTTTTAAGAAAAGAGTAATAAAAAATTAGCAAAATCAATTCCACATTGTTTGTAAAAATCATTTTAACTCATTGTAAAAATTTAACAATTATTTGATTAAGTTTGAACACTAAAGTTGATTTTATAAGAAAGATTTTATTTTTGTATAGAAATAATTACATTAAATTAAATACACTTAGGAAAATTATGAAAAGTGGGTTTCTGAGTTCATTTTGATTAGAGAAATTTAGGAAAAATAAAAATTATTTTTGGGAAAATACTTTATTCTTAGCAACATTTTAAATTAAAAATAATTAAAAATAATTTAAATAACTAAAAAATTATTAAACTATTTGAAAATGTGCCTAATGGTTCCCTGATCACTTGGGAATCATTAAAATATTTTTCCTAATTTTTTTAAGTTAAAAAAAAGTTAAAGGCTTAAGAATGTATTTTCCTTATTTTCTCATTAAAATAATTATAATAAATAAATTAAAAATTATAAAAATATAAAAAAATTTTCTTCGATTTCTCTAGACTCAATGGGGTTTAATAAATATTTTAAAATATTTTTTGTAATTAAACATATTTTTCATTGAATTAAATCACAAAAAAAATCAACGAATAATTATAAAATTAAATTAAAATTTAATTCAAGGAATCATGGAAGCTTGCCTAGGTATCTCGCTGACCCAAGGTAACCTCTAATAACTTTTCCATAAATCAAAAGCTTTTTTTGGTTGACTAAAAAAATTAATTTTCAAAATCCTATTTTCCAAGATAATATAATTATTTACATTAAATTAAATTAAAAAAACCATAATTTCTCCTCTCACGTTTTAATTTCCCCATGGGTGGAGTACTCTAAAATTCTTAAATTTAATTGAATTATACTAAATGTGTTATGAAGTGAGGAGCCCCAAGGGCAAATTGGTAATCTTTGATTTTTGTGTCTTAGTCAAAATTTAGGATTAACCAAAGGGAAAAATCAATAATTTTGATCTTAATGAATACTTTTGGATGATTGAAAACATAATGGGTTAAAAGGTAAAAAGCAAATTTTCCACCTTTCCATGACAAGAGTAAAATTGTGATTTCTTAAGTTATCAAGATTTCGAAGTTAATCAAAATCAAATGATTCTGAAGTGGCGGGCTTAAGTTAGGACGATGACCATTCATATGAATTCATATAATCAAAATCCTATAATTTCATATGATGATTTGATCTTTTAATAAGGATACACATCACTTAGAGTGAATTTTTAATAATTGTCATTTTCTCCCATTAAGACTATTAAGGGTTTGGTAGTGATCTAGGCTTGATTTTTAAACTCATTTGATCGGATTTAGAAGAGATAATATGGTCAAATATGAACACCTCTAAACACCAAAAGCCCATCTTTTATAATGGGCATCAAAATCTTTAATGACTTAAACTTCACTTAGAGGCATTCACAAACATAACTCTTAAATGAAATATCAACTGATTAACTGAGCATCATGCCATGGGGATGATGAGAATGTCAAAGTTCATCGAGTAATAGGGTAACTTTAACTTAGACTTAAATGATTACTGAAACAATATGATAAGTTCAAAATGAACTTGAAATTTTTCAAGAAATCTTTAAAGTAGTTCAAAGTCATCTCCAAACAATTTTTAATCTCTTGGACATTTTTGAAGAACAAATTAAATTTGCTAATTTTTTTTCTAAAATCATCCACTACAATCTTTCAGGACTCAATAAGTCATAGTTTGGAGTCTGTTAGATACACCTTGATCTACTCTTACAATTTATTTAATTTTTTGCAAAATTGTATACCTGGTGCAACTTCTAAAGTTTCAGCGGGGATGCCAAGAACATGATAGGTATGCTTTTACAGTGTTATTTACTTTATCTCATTTTAATTTCTATAATTTACTTTCAGTACAAAATATCATGACTACAAGGTTGTGCACCTTACCTTACTTGCAAAAAAATTAAATCAAAACAACTTTTTCAAAAATTAATTAACACTTTCAAAACCTTAAACAATATGTTTCAAAGGTAACCATAAATCCTTTGAAATGTCACTAAACCTAAAACGCCCTTTTGAATTTGAGTGCCTCGAAGGAGGTAATCAAAGGTTTCTAACAAGATCCCCCCGATTTAAATGGGTTTCACAACTTGCTTAAGCTAAGTAAATTCAAAACAAAATAGTGATACCAGAATGAGGGAACCGTGAGATAATAACCAGTGTCGCTCTAAATAACTTTAACACCCCCATTATCATTGAACTTTAAAATTGTCATTTAAACATTTAAACCATAGAATTTAGGACTATTATTTTTCTGAGGAGCTTGGAGCTAACTATGTGGACAACCTTTAATAACAACAATCTACAACAGCATGAGAATATACAGTAGCATAAAGATCTACAAAAGCACATCTTTCCTTAAAACTTAAACAACAAGCCACTGGATTTCGAGGTTTCATGCATAGTGCGACATAAATCCTAAACTCTCTCTTTAAGTCTTTGTGTAGCTCTACTATACAATATAAGCACTAAATTATTTAGGATTCTGAGGTTGTTGTTTATTATAACCTAAATCTTCACATCTTCAAGTCTATCTTAGCAACCATCTCGCGTAAATGTAAATCCTAATTAATAAAATCGATAAGATGTAATATTTAAATAATTCTTCTCCAAAATTGAAGCCAAACTATAGGATAACTTTGGAACTCACTGAGGTTCTCCTCAGGATCGACGATGTCCCCTAGTTCTTCTTTCTTGAAATTCCAAAAATAATTGTTCCAAATTTGAATCATTCCTCTTTCACACCGCTTTGTCAGTTCGTTTGAGAAATCCCACCTCTTTGAATTCTTGAAGACAATATCCAATGATTTTTTTATGAGAGTTTTCTTCGGTGACTTCGGTTATCTAAGATGTAATTAAATATAGATGGTTGCCCTTACAGGAAAATTTATGAACCCAACTTAAGCGAAACCTTATTTAATTTTATGTATTAAATAATGGAACTTTTCGGTCAACATAAAAATGGTTTTTCACAGACTTAAATGGATATCATAAATTCTTTCGTTTATTTAATGGAGCTTTACCTGTGAGTAGTGTTTCTACCCTTTAGGATTGATGCATTGCTTGTGCTATTAGGTTCGTTTATTTAAACAACTGAGTATATAAGTTCAGATTGGTCTCATATTTTCAAAATTTAAAGTACTACTTTTCCTAATATATACAACTATAAATTAAATTAAACCAGACATCGGGATATCCATCAATTTCCAATTTAGCAACTAACAGAAAAGAATCAATAAAGTTCATTCATGTTGTCTCTAGTAAGGAGAAAACTCGTTAAGTGACAAATAAGAATGCTTTCAATAAAGAAAATGTCATTTATTTTTGAAGGAGTGAATTGTAGCCACCTACCTCGAACATAGATGACTCCTTAGTTCATACCATGAACATTAGTGTAAAACCCTTTTACGAGAGGAACAACTACCACGACAGTTGCATAACAAAGTACTTACAAATTTCTTTGTGCAATAATCTCCTCCACTCAAGTATTTGGTGGGTTGAATCCTCCATTCATAAAGGCTAGTTCATTGATTAATCTCCTCTTCACAAAAACTCAATTGTATTTTTGAGCATCGAAACTAACGAACATCATCCTATTTAAAATTCTATGTCTAGCAATTTATTTAGATAGGGTAGCCATAGGATTTGAGAAAAGGTGACTTTCCCTTAATTTTCCATAGTTAAATAACTTTAGGAATCAGTTTTTGGGAGTTGCTAGGAAGGAAATCGGCCAAAAACTATCAAAAACTGCCTTTTAAATCATGGAAAGTGGTTCCCGTCGCCACGACCCTTCTAGCGCCGAATTCTAGCGCTTCTGATGCCAGCTCTTTAAAAAATGGTGCCTCTAGCCCCAGTTCAAATTTTCACGCCGTTTTATTTTAAATCCAAATGACTCCCATTTTTTCTATATAATTTAGTAAATAAATAAGTTTTAATGTATTTTATTGATATGTAAGCCTCTATAATACACAAAATTCATAAAGAAAGCATATATATATATATATATATATATATATATA
>JXCR01130022.1:34785-80349 GCA_002079205.1 Phalaenopsis hybrid cultivar
TATATATATATATATATATATATAACATCTCTAAATAGAGTAGGCCAATAAAATCCATATTGTAAAATTTTGTGAAAAATTATATCAATCCCAAAATGACTTCCAATTTTAGAATTATGATATTTTTGGATAATTTCTCCAATTTCTTGATGAGGAACACATCTCCGCATAACTAAATCTTTACGTTGTTTGTACAAATATGGGTCATCCCAAAAGTAAATTTTATGCATCGTGAATAAACTTATTTTCTTGTTATTTTGTCAACCTATATGGTAAAATATCACTTACAATGTAGTTTATAATATTTGCATTCCACGGTATTTCCCATGCTTTAATGGCTTAAAGTTGTTCATCAAGAAAAGTTTCATTAATTTCTTTTTCAAGATCAAATGTTTCTTCTTGTTCCAGTCTAGATAAATGATCAGCAATTTGATTATCTGATCCTTTCTTATCGAGTACCATAAAATCAAAATTTTTCTTTCATCAGAACTACCCGTCTAATTAATTTTGGTTTCACATCCTTCTTTTGCATCAAATATTTTATTGTTGAGTTGTCTGTCTGCACAACAAATTTAGCTCCAATTAGATATGATTTAAACTTGTCAAAAGAATAAACAATAGCTAATAACTATCTTTCGAAAGTGATATAAATAATTTGAGCATCATTGAGAGTTTTACTAGCATTGTATATAACTTTAAAATTTTTGTCATGTCTTTAACCTAAAACTATGTCAATTGCAAAATCACTAGCATCACACCTTAATTAAAATGATTTCTCTCAGTCAGGTGAATCAATTATAGGAGCAATGATCAATTTCTCCTTCAATGTTTCAAGGGCATTAAGGCACTTTTGATTGAAATCAAATTTTGTATCTTTTCCCAAAAGTTGGCATAAAGGTTTTTATATTTTCTGAAAAATCTTTAATATATCGCCTGTAAAAACGAGCATGTACTAAAAAGCTCCTAACTCCTCTTACAGTAGTAGGTGGAGGTTGGTTAGACATAACTTGAATTTTCTCCTTATCTACTTCCATGCCATTTTTTGTAATTTTATGCCCATGCACAAATCCTCTTACAGCCATGAATTCACATTTTTTGCATTTGAATACTATATTCAGCTTTTTACATCATTCTAGATCTTTCTCTAACTGAATTAAACATATTTCAAATGAAGTTCCAAACACAGAAAAATCATTCATTAATTCTACTATCCCTTTTTCAAAAAAATCATTTAAAATCAATATCTTACATCTTTGAAATGTTACAGACGCATTTAATTAACTAAAGGGCATTCATTGAAAGACAAAAGTATCATAAGGACTAGTAAATGTTATCTTCTGTTGATCCTCTAGAGTAATTGGTAATAGATGATAGCTGGTATATCCATCTAAAAAGTAGAAATTTCTATGCCCAGTTAACCTATCCAACATTTGGTCCAAAAACGGTAAAAGAAAGTGATCTTTTGAAGAGCCAAATTTAATTTCCTATAATCTATGTGAATTTACCATCTAGTGACTTGTCTTGTTGGTATTAACTAATTATTCTCATTTGTCACTATAGTCACACCTCCTTTCTTATGAACACAATAAATTGGATTCACCCAACCACTATCTGAAATAGGATATATCTTTTATAACAACTTCTTTCATCATCAGGTTTAAAATCCTTTGAGGACTAACTTTTGGTTCATGATGTTCTTCCAGTAAAATTATGTGCATACAAAATGAAAGACTGATTTCTTTAATATTGGATAATGTCCATCCAAAGGGTTTCTAATATCCTCTTAAAGTATATAACAACTTTTGTTATTGTGCTTCAGTTAATTATAAGGATACGATATCTTGTAATGTTGTTGAATCTCCTAAAAAGGCATATTTTAAATGTGTAGGAAGTGTTTTCATTTCTACTTCAGGAGGTTTCTCAATCAATGAAATCAAAATTTTATTGTATTCCATAGGATCTAACAAATGAAATTCTCAAGCATAATCTAATTCTTCATTAATCTCTTCAACAGATTCATCTTAAATTATATCCTATCCTCATACTCTAAATATTCTTCTTCAGTTTTCTTTTAAAATGTATCCATGAAATATTCATTTCTTAAATATTCAATAATTTCCATCCTAAAGGATTCATTCTCTCTATCTTTTACTGGATATCTCATGAACTTTGCAATATTACATGTGACCTCTTGATTGCTAACTCTTACCCTCAATTGTACTCTCTACACATCTATCAAAGCTCTTCCAGTGGTAAGAAATTGTCTTCCTAAAATGATAGGAATTTATTTATCTTCCACCATAACTAACACAATAAAACCCACAAGAAAGATAAATTGATCAACTTTTACCAAAACATATTCTATAACACATTTAGGATAGGTAATCGAACGATCAGCTAATTGAAGACTTATAGTAGTAGGTGAAATTTCATTTAAACTCAACCTTTTAAAAATTGATAGAGGCAAAAGATTAATATTGACTCCCAAATCACATAATGATTTTCCAAAAAATCTTTCTCTAATAGCACAAGAAATAGTTAAATTACAAGGATCTTTAAGTTTTCCAAGCCGTTTTTTTTTTGAAATATAGTGCTACACTCCTCACGTAATGCAACTCTCTCATTATCTATAAAATTCCTTCTTATTAAGTATATCCTTCACAAACTTCATATAGCTTGGCATTTATTTCAGGGCTTCAACAAATGGAATGTTTATTATAAATTGGTTATCTTTGTTTTTTTGCTTCAATCTATGAGGACATAGAGAAGGTGGCCATTCTATAATAGTTTTCATTGGTTTGATGAGATATTCAGACTCAAAATGAAAATCGTCATTAAATTATTCATATTCCACCTTTTCCTTTTCAACTTCAACTTCATTTTGAACTTTTGTTTCCAATTCTTTTCCACTTCTCAGTTGAATTACCTTAATTTGCTCTTTGTTGTTATCTTTAGGATTAACTTCAATATTATTAAGCAAAGTTCCTGGAGGTATATTGTTAAGTGCATTAGAAATACATCCCAATTGATTTTCCATGCTTCTAATCGCAACTCCTTGACTTTGTCAATGACTTCCCTTTTATAATTTTAAATATTCCATTGATAATTTCTTCTCCTTACTTTGCAAATTTCTAGTGAAACATATAGGGCAATAAGATTTTTAGTTTGAATGCACTTGATTTTTAGAGTTTCCCAATCGATTCACAGCATTGTTCCCCCACTGTGGATTTACAACATTAGAGTTATTATTACTCGTACTAAATTTGAGTAATTTTTCCAACAAGGATTATAATAATTAGAATAAGGATTATTAGATTGGTTTTTTATTTTATTTAAAGTCTCATATGAAGATTGAGATTCTCACATTTGTTCCAATGAATTTTCCTCAAGAACGGGAGAAGTCTGAGAGTAATTCATTCCATGTTGATCTATTTTTCTTGATATTGCAACATAGGTAATGCTTTAGAATCATGAATACTAGCTACTCTTTTGGACTTACCCTTTTAGAGGAGCATTAAGAATCATTAGTAGTCGTCTCTTCAATTGAATAATACGCTTCATCAAATAATTTTAACATTAATGATCCACTAGTAGCAGTATCAATTATTGATCTAAGAGATCCAACCAATCCATTACCAAAAGTTTGAATTGTTAACCAATCTGGCAACACATGGTGAGGACACTTCCTAAATAGATCTTTAAATCTTTCCCAAGCTTCTTAAATTAATTTCCCTTCAAATTGATAAAAAGATGTAATATCATTTCTAAACTCAGCAACTTTAGATGGTGGGAAATTTTTAAATAATTTTTTTTTGTGATAAGTCTCCCGAAGATCTAATAGTCCAAGTGCTGATGAGTTTAATCATATCTTAACTTTATCTCATAGTGAAAAAGGAAAAATTCTAAGTCTGTTGGCATCAATCTACACTCCATCATATTTAAATGTAACACAAAATTCTAGAAAACTAGCAAGGTGTAAGCTTAAATATTTAGTTTGTGTTACCCCAATCTGATTATTTTGTAGCATTTAGATAATAGCAGGTTTAAATTCAAATGTAGGTAGCTACAATAGGGTTTTGTATACTGAAATGAATTTCATCTACTGTAGCATTAGCAGAATCTCTTAATGGTCTCTGATAATGTTCTTTTTCATTTTCAGAATTATCTATGTTGAAAGCCATTTTGTTCAAATTTTCTATCTCTTTTTTTATTTTTAATTTTTTCAAATTATTCTTTATAACTCCGAATTATAAGGTACTAAAACTGCCGATCATAAAATATGCATACACAAATATAATCAGCAATAAAAATAAGCAAACACACTAAAATATAGATATATCTAATTAAAATAGCGATATTTTTTCTGTTCAAATAATATGTTCTCAATTATAAAGTAATTTATTGTTACTCCCAAACAAAGGCGCCAAAAACTTGACGCGGGCGATCTTGTGGTGTGCATTGTAAATATCTTTCAATATTATATTATACACACAACAACACTAATAATAAATATGTAGTTGATTAATAATAAAAATAAATTCAGTCTAAATATTTTTATCTTTTAAAATCTCTAAGCTGCCAAACCTGTAATAATAATGCAAGTATGTGTATCGCTTAAGTAATAAAAAGCTTTAAAGAAGTTATAAGTGTTGATCCCAAATTGAGATGGAAATTCATATGTTTATAACGTCAAGCACAATATTCAATCTATAAAACTCAAGTAAGTAGAATAGATCTAATGTAAATTTAATGTGCGCTAAATGAAATTCCATTAGAAGAACTAAGTTAACTTAATTTAATTCTAAACTTCAAAAGTAAACTTATAAAGTACAAACTAAGTTTTGAAATGAAGAGCTCCAATTTAAGAAAGCAACATTTCCCTTTTACAATGAGTTTTTGGAGTGTGAAGAAATTAAAATTATTTAAAATACATATAAAATAGTGTTATGCCTAATAGTAGCAATCATATTCCTTACCCTTTGAGAGTGCATAGAGAACATTGACTAATACAGAGTTTGGTCCCTAAATCTGTGGTTAGGTTGAGAGGATATTATTTGCCACTCCAAAGCTCTCATTTCTCCCTCACCTATGGGCTAATAATCTCACTTTACTTTCCAAGCAATTGGACAAAATTGGGGATTTTAATCTGCCACCATAAAATCTCCAATTTTGCTTCTATCAAAGTATATTTCTGTATTTATTTGCACGTAATCCCATGAATTACATTCTCACCCAAGAAATTGAATGTGACTCTTACCTTATTGTAGAAAGCATATCCCTTTTGGAAGGTATGTTTCCCAACAAATTTTAACCTTTCAATTGGCTAGATGGAATAGTAAATCAAGATTATTATTTGAATCATCATAATTTATTGACATTTAAACCTTAGGAAATAAAACTAATTCTTCACTAAACCCTATCTCATTGTAGGGAGATGAAAAAAGAAGTCTACTAAGAATTAATTAGTAGGATACTAAAAAACATGGATTTCATATATAAAAAGTAATTTACAAAATAAAAAATGAAAAGAACACAACTTATCTCACACTCCTTCCCAAGAAAATCTTAAGAAGTTCAGTTTAAGCACTTGTTCCCTTTACAATCACAGTCAATTCTATCTTAGAAGTGTAATGAAGAAAAAACATCTCACCTTCGCTCCTCTCTTACAACCCTAGAAGAAAACCTTCCTCTCAAACTCACACACCCTCTTCTTTAGACTCCTCTCCTTTTTAATTAGGGCCAGTCTTCTTTCAAAAGGAATTCAAAATTCCCTCCAATTTTTCCCCTAAAAGTTACATCTTTTAACACCAAGAGACAAGCCCCATCATCTAAGAGGCATATCTCTTCATTAAAGAGCCTTTCCAAAGTGAATAGATGAATTAAACTAGTCCATGGGAAGTTTGAAATGTTTAGAGCTTTCAAAAACTGCTCAGGAATAGTCATAAACTGCCTTACTCCATCAAAATTTGTCTTTGAGCTTATGGCACCTCTTGCACAGGCTTAATCAGGTCTACACTGTTCTCTTGATTCTGGCACCTCTAGCGCTAGTTTTTCTGCCACTTCTCTATAAAATAGCACCTCTGGTGCTAGTTTCTGGTGCTCATGGCACCATCTCTCTAGAAAATTATGCTAGGATCATGAAAGTCTCCATTTTGTCTCTAAATCTTCTCATTATTGGTACTTTTGTCTCCAAACCTAAAAAGGATATACCTATTAAAAAAACATAAATTTCCCCTTCTCTAAAGTTTAATATCACCAAAATAAGTATAAAATGTACACATAAAATAGTGCATTATTTTGGTGTAGCAAGAACTTTTGAGCCTTCCTATTTAAAAGTGATTAAATAAACGATCTTATGATCCAAAAGATTTGACCATACTTTCCCATGAAAAAAATGAGCAAAGTATGTTAACGGAAGAAGGCTAACCTGGTCCATGAGGGATATGGACACCTTACCGATGTATGAAAACAAAACTTTCTAATCATAATGAAGAGAGAAATAAGCCCCCAATGGAGTCACCTTTTTGAGAAAAAAGATATTTAATGTATGTCGACACTCTTTTTGGTTAAGGAGTTGCCCGTTAGAAGCTTTCAGCACCCCAATCAACATCCTGTTGCCCGCTTTGCAAAGGCTTTTAATTTACACATATATATAATTTAGAAAAAAATGAAATCAAACTGACCCCTTACTTTTTAAAGTTTAAATGAAAGAGCATTATACCTCGAACCCTGTATCTATCCCGAAAGATAAACATAAGACTTGAGAATGAGGCTCGATCAAATAAACTAAGAAATATATGACATCTGTATGGTCTATAAAACCATTTAAGGTGCTAATAAATTCCATTATAATATGAGAAATTAAATAGGGTTTATTTTAAGCTAGGTTTGGAAAAGCTTCCTGTAAGGGCAAGCCCCTATACTTAATTACATCTTAGATAACCGAGGTCACCTAAGAAAACTCTCAATAAAAATCAGGAAATATTTTATTCAAAGAGGTCAAAAGGGTAGGACTTTCAACAAGATCGGACACAAAGGTGTGAAAGGGGAATGACTCAAATTTGGAGTATTTTGTTATAGAGTTCAAAGGAGGAAGGACTAGGGGATGTCATAGATCCTGAGGAGAACCTTGATGAAATCGTAAGCTATCCTAATGTTTGGCCTTAGTTTTGAGGATAAATATTTAAATATTTCATCTTGTCAATTTTATTTGTTACAGCTTACATTCATGTGCAAAGATCACACAAATAGTCTGGGAGATGTAAGGGTTTAAGTCATGACGAACGACAACCTCGGGATCCTCAGATGAGTTAGGGCTTATATTGTACAGCAGGGCTATACAAAACCCTAAAGAAAAGGTTAAGGATTTATGTTGCGTAAGCAAACAACCTCAAAATCCTATGGCTTGTTGTTTAATTCTATGAAAAGAATGGTTTGGCTAATGTTGACAGGTTTGGTTGTTGAAGATGAACATGCTGCCCACCATGCTAGCTTAAAGCTGCTTGTCATAACGAGTTTAAGTTTTTTAGTGTGTCAGGTTATGATGTTAAATCAAATGTTCCTATGGTTATGGTTCTTTAAATTTTATGGGGCATGTTAAAGTTGATTAAAGCGACACTGGTTAGGATTCTAAGGTTCCCTCATTACGGTACCACAATTTTCTATCAGATTCACATTGTCCAAATGAATTTATTAAACTCAACTTAATGGGTTTCGTTCTTTCATTTAGGCTATGGGAAGTCTCATTAGCAACTGTTGGTTACCTCCACCGAAGGCTTCCCAATCATCCGATAGAGACGTCTTAGTTTAGTTGCAATTATTGTTTGTGATGTTTGTGATTAAATTTTGAGTAGTCTTATATTTTGGATGTTGTAGAGGTGATTTTTGTCTTGGTTGATTTTAGTTTTGGTTTTGTTTTTGTGGCTATCCTAGTAGTTTTAGGTTTTCATGCAGGGTGACATCATTTTTTAACATGCAAGTATAAAATAAGAAATACAAGAAGGTTAGTACTTGCATTAATTTAAAAACGTACATGTCAAGTCTTCTCGCTCCACCACCTGAAAGGTTAGTACGTGCAAATATTGCAAGAAGGTTTAAGTTGTAAGAGTAGATGGAGGTTTAGCTACCAAATCCCAAGTTATGATTTTGTTGAATCTCGGAAGATCCTAGTGGATAATTTTAGAACAAAATATGACTAGTCCAATTTGCCCTTCAGAAGATCCAATAGATTTCAAAATTTTCAATGTATGGCCCTAGATCATTTTGAATGTCGCTTGAAATATCCTGAGTTCATTTTGATCTTATCATAATGTTCCAATAATCATCTGAGGCTAAAGTGTGGCTACCCCATTGCTCATTGAAACTTAACAATTTAATTATCTAAAGAATAGGATACTCAATTAGTCAATTGATGTTTCATTTAAAAGTTATGTGAGTGGGTGCCCCTAAGGCAAGTTTATGTCAGTTAAGATTATGGTGCCCGCAATTATGGTTAGGCTTGTATTATTTAAAGATGTTAATCACCAATCATATCATTTTCTAAATCCGATCAAGTTGGGTTTAAACATAGAACATATGTCACTACGAAGCCTTTAAAAGTCATAATGATTGAAATGGTGGTTTTCAAAGTTTTAATTTTAGTGTCATATATCCTTATTGAATGATCACATCATCCTTAACTTTGGGCTAAAGAAAAGTAAATTATCATCTTCTTGCTTAAGCCCATCACTCAAGAATCATTTGATCTTTAATTTACTTCCAAGTCATGAAGGTTTGGAGAATTATGATTTTGATTGATGTTGTGCAAGGGTGTAGAAAGGGTTTCTACCTTTTAGCCCCATTGTATTTCAATCATCCAAATATGTTTATTGAGATCAAAATTACCCATTTTCCCTTTGATAATCCTAAATTTTCATTGAGACACCAAATTCTAAAATTACCACTTTGCTCTTGGGTCACTTCACCTCATAACTCATCAAACATAACTCAAATGTTTTTGAGGGTTTATAGTATCATATCCATGAGGTAATTAGGATATTAGAGGAGGAAATGTGGACCTCTCAAAATTTAATTTAATTTAGATAATTATTTAAATCCAGAAAATAAAATTGTCAAAAGGTGATTTATTTAACTTCTCAAAATAAAGTATTTATTTATGACAAAATTATCATAGGGTTCCTTAGGTCAAAGAAATATTAAGGTCAAATTTCTTGATTTTTGAATTACATTTTTATTATTATTATTTTAGTTTAGATCAATTTTCATGATTTATTTTAAATAGAAAAAAGTGTTTTAATTTTAAAAAATTATTTTTATATTGTTCTTAGACTTCTCTAAGTTCAGAAAACTCAGAGAATGAAAATTAATGCTTTTTTGATTTTTAATTTATTTATTATAAATATTTTTAGTGAGAAAATAAAGAAAATCTATTTTTAAGCTCTTAAAAATTTATTTTTAACTTATGAAAATTATGAAAAATATTTTATTGAGTCTCAAGTGATTAGAGAATAGTTAGGGACATTTTGAAATATTTTTTGTATTTTTAGAATTTTTATTTATTCTTAATTATTTTAAAGTCAAATTAAGACTCAAAATCAAGTAACTTACCAAAAATAAATTTTTTTTCCTAAGTGCCTCTGATCACAAGGAACTTAGAAAACCACTTTTCATATATTTTCTAAGTGTATTTAATTTATTATAATTATTTTTGTGCAGAAATACAAACTTTCTTAAAAAATACACTTTAGTGCTTAAACAAAGCCAAATAAACTTCAAATTTTTATAGTGGTAGATATGATTTTTATGAACAACATGGAGTTATTTTTGCTAATTTTTTATATGTATGCAATTTACATAAATTAATACAAGGTATTCACATTTAACTAAATATAAAAATTCACAAAATGATTCAAGCATCACAATATTTTTCCTAGACTTCTCTGACAACAAGAAACCTACTAAAATTGTTCTCATAATTCTTCAAGTGATGTTTTGATTTATATAATTAAAATAATCAAAAATGGTCACCTTAGCTTGAAAATTAGGGTTAGAAGCATAAAGATGCTCTCTAACCTTGGAAAAATCATAGAACATCCCCTTTGTGATGAGGAATAAAACTTAAAAATCTCAAGCCATGGTGAGCACTCTTTAGTCATGGAGAATTAAAATACTATAGAGGGTTTTTATTTAACTTAAAATTATCTGTTTGAAATTTTTTTTTTTAGTCCATATTATTCTGCTCTATTCAGTAAGCAAGCGAGGTATTTTCTTTTATTTTTATGATTTTTCTAGAGAAAGATATGGCTTTTTGAAGTTTAGGCATTTAAAATATTTCAAAAATTCCATATTTTTCTACTTATCCATGCGGCGCTAATTCATCCTCGTTCACTCCGAAGGCTCCACGTGTAACTGAGCCATTTGACACTGCAAGCCACGTAGCCTCCATGCAAACTGCACTTTATGCACCATGGATCTGTTTGGCTTAATCTCCTCCGTTCGTTGGATACACGCACGATCGGACTGCTCTCTGTTATCGTCTCTACGTGACCTAAACCGTGAGCCATTCAAACTAAAACCTTAAGATCTTGGCCTAGACTCATCCAAATTGCATGGGGTTTGTTTCTAAACCTTCATCTACTCAAGATGAACCAATCTATATGGATTATACAGCATGAAATATAGTAAATATGTATGGAGATTAAAATTAAGCTCGGATTAGGGTTAAGGTTCAATACCATTGTCTGAGAGGAAAGCACTCAATCAGATGATTGTGGTAGCTTTGAATGGTCCCAAAAAACCTCTGGATGAAGTCCCAAACCTTGGTGAATGGTTTAGGTATGAATTCGATCAAGGTGGTTTTGAGGTGTTGGTCTAGAGCTAAGTTAGTGGCTATTTTAGAGGGGGCTTTTGTAGGGAATCAACTTCTCTCACTGTGGGGATGGTGTGTGCAAATATAATTGATGTTTAGTGAGTTGTGGATATTTGGAAAGTTCTGTCATGGTTTTGGTAGAAATTTGAGCTCCAAATTGAGCTTCCACGTTGGGGATCAGTGAGGGAAAATGATGGGCTTGAACTGAGAAGGTCTTAGGGAGTTTTTTAGAGAAATTTCACTGAGTTTCCTTAAGAAAATTTTAGCTCTCATTACATGGCCATGGAAGTGAGGTTTAAATAAGATGGCTTAGGGTGGCTGTCATGACTAATTGAGAGGTGCAAAATGGTTCTTAGGTGGAGGGTTTTGAAGTGCTAAAGCCAATTGGAATAGACCATCTTAGATGGGTGAATTTGCCTTTGATTTTTGGCTTGGAGCTCTTGGTTTTGGTGTCTTCTAGACACTAGGCCTACCGGCAGGGCTAGGGGTGGTGGCCAAGAGGTCAGGTGAGCAAGTGGGAGGGTAAATTTAAATTAAACCCTCAATGGCAAGAGATGATGGGGGAGATTTTTGGTTAAGTCCCATAAATGGGCATAAATCTTTTAATTTATGGATCCATTTGTCCATAGCTCACCATGGCTGGTTGAAGGGGGTTTATCCTAGTCAATAGAGTTTACCTAGTGGTTGTGAAGTCATCAATTTGGGGCTTTGAAATGACTAAGTTTGTTTTGGTGCATGGGTTTATTTTGGGTCCAAATTGTTAAGAGTTGGGTTCGGGTTAGACTAACCATGAGTTTGAGCCCAATTGATTGATCAAAATTGTATGGATGATGGTCATGAAGATTTTTGGTAAAGTATTGAAATGATTTTGAGTCCAATTGGAAGATCAATTTGAAGGATTTTGGAATTTTGATCAATTTATGCATGTTGGACTAGACATGGGTCTAGGTTGGGCTAAGGTTGGGTAAGGTTCAAATTGATTGTCTAAAATGAACTATAGGAATGTCATGAAGAGTTTTCAATATAAATTGGGTGCCAATTTTGGGGTTAAGGCATTCAATTTGGTGGAATTTGGAGAAATAGCCAATTTTGAGAAACTTTGGACATTTTTTGACTTAAGTTAAAATTTAATGAAATTGACACTTCACCAAGGCCAAATGAAGGTCATGTTTTGTGTGTAAGAGTGTTATAAAAGATTTATGATCCCAATTGGGGCAAATTAAGTAGGCTACGAGGTTCAATTTGGTGGGATTGAGTCATAAGGCCAAAATTGGGGGTTTTACTTAGATCAAGATTCAACTCAAAGAATGGGCCAATTAGGCATGGATTTGATTTATATTGGTCATAAGAAAGGTGAATTTGAGTTTAAAGTTAAAATTTAGGAAAATTGGGACCAAATTGATGGACATTTAAGGTAAATTTGGGGAAATCGGGCCTTTAATGACAATTAGGGGGGTTTTGGTCAAAATGGTTAAAATGGTTAAAATAGCCAAATTATGATTTTTTTAGTGATTTTGGGTAATTTGGGCATTTTGAAATGGTTTGAAATGATTTTTGAATAAGTTTGGGGGGTTTTGGTCAAAATGGTTAAAATGGTTAAAATGGCCAAATTATGATTTTTTAGTGATTTTGGGTAATTTTGGCATGTTGAAATGGTTTGAAATGATTTTTGAATAAGTTTGGGTATTTTGAGTGAATTTGGGAATTTTGGCCAAATTTAAGGTTTTAAGGGCATTTAGGTAATTTGGGTGGATTTAGGGGCAAAAGGACAAGTTGGGTATTTTTGGTAGAATTGGAAAGCCAACAACCACTTGTGAACTATGGATCAATGGGATCCCTATTTGGATCCTCAATGTACTTGTCTTAGCTAAACCCTAGCTTAGGGCTAGTGGGTTTAGGGGACCATCTACATAAGTATCTCAAAAAAATCAAGGGATCAAAGTCAACAATTTGGGTTTACGGTTGTGAGTAACTATGGGTGAGAGTGAGTTTAGGTGAGTGAACTACCTCTAGACCAACATCCAGTGCTAAACCTATGGTCAGACAGTCCTATGGGAGCTCATCCTGAGCTTTCTCATGTAGACCCCACCTACTAAGTGCTAGAGGTTAAGACCAATATGTGGAACTTTGAGTTGAGCAATAAGGAGTTTGGAATTTCTAATGGTGAGGGTTCCTTTTCTAGTTTTCTATGAATAGTCAATAGGAAAGTCCTCTTGCTAGACCTTAGAAAACTAAAGAGAGAAAACTAAACCTCAACCAAAAATGAGGTCAATAATGTAAAATAAATATATTATAATTTTGGAAAGTAATATTTTAATTTTTTTTTAAAAATACGATACTGAACCGATCCCATAAAAAACATAATTTAAACAGATGAGCACAACACAAGTGACATACCTATCTTGTGGAATAGATATATCATCTATCTGTTAGGCTTTATTAAATAAACTAAAGAACTTATAACATTTGTTTTAGTCTGCGAACCTTCATATTGATTGACAAATTAGATAGGGTAAGCTTGTTTCTTCATTTTCCCAATAAGGGCAAGCCCCTATAGTTAATTACATTATAAATGATCAAGGCCACCTAAGAAATCTTTCAATTTAGATCAAAAAATATTGTCTTTAAGAATTTCAAAGGATAATATTTTTTAAAGGTCAGACTGAGGAGTGTTAAATGGGAAAGGCTCAAACTTGAACATTGTTATTGAATCTAAAGAGAGAAATCTAGTGGTTCTCTTATATCCTATGGAGAACCTCAAGGACTTCTTAAGTTGGCATCAATTTCAAAGAGAAATTAATAAACGTTTCATCCTGCCAATTATTATTATTTAGAGCTTACATTTGCATGACATAATCAAACAAATAGCCTGGAACATGGAAGGAATTATGTCATGATGAATGACAACCTTAGAATCCTAAAATGAGTTAGTGCTTATTTTTCACAACATGGTTGTGCAAAAGCCTAATTATAAAGTGAGGATTTATGTTGCACTAGGCTAAAAATCTCAAAATACTATGGCTTGTTACCTAATTCATAAGAAAGAATTATTGTTGTAGATCTCCTTGCTATTGTAGAGTGCTGCCCTTGTAGGTAGCTCCAAGCTCCTCGATGAAGTAGCAGTCCTAAGGTATAAGGTTCAAAAAGTTTAACTGGAAATTTAGTTCAACCATCATAGGTGGGTAAATTTGATTAGAGCAAGACCTTTTAGGATCTCACAGTTTCCTCATTCTGGCACCACTATTTTTTTTATTCACTTAGCTTAAACGAGTGGTTAAGGTATTTTAAAAAGGGAAGATCTCGTTAGCAACCGTGGGTTAGCTCATCAGAGGGACTCTGGTAAATTCAAAAGTTCATGTTATGAAACTGTTGTTTTGTTGTTTTTTTTTAATATTATTTAATTTTCAAAATTGGTTTTGTAATTTTCAATTTAAAAAAAAAAGGATTTTCAGGTAGAGCAACAACAAGTAAGAAAATACAATAAAAATGAAAGGAATGTAAATTGAATTGCAAAAATAAAAATGTGTACCTATCATCTTCTCCCACTCCTCATGAAATGTTAGAACTTATGACATATATATAATTTTGCGGGAACTTTAAGTGAATTTCAAAAATGGAGAGTGTGAGAACCAATTTAAGTTGTATTTACCAATTCCTAAATAATAACCAAGTGGATCCTTAAAGGTTTCAATGGATAATTTTCTTAAAAAATGAATAAAAAGTTCAGTTGTGCTTCAAAGTATCCAAAGGGTCCTGAAAATGTTCGGGGCATAACCCAAAACAACTATTAAAATCCTGTGAAACATTCCAAGTTCATTTGATCATGTTACATTGTTCAATTAATCACCCAAATTTAAATTTAGTTTCAATGAATTAATGTACCCTCTCCTCAGTGAATTTTGATACTTTAATCATCCTTATGAATGGGTAATCAGACAGTCACTTAATTTTTTATTTAAAAGTTATGTGAATGAATGCCCCAAGGAACAAACCCAAAGTCATTAAGGATTTTATGCTCACTAATTGTTTAGTTACATTATCTTTTCTAAACCTCATTAAACAAAATTGGAACAAACCTAGTTCACTACTACGCTCATTAAAATTACAAGAGTAAATTTGTAATAATCAAAATGTCAAAAAAAATGAAATTGAATTCTCATTAAAGGGTCATGTTATCATCTAATCACCATTTAGGGTGCTTCAAATAAGTATTATCCTCCTAACTTAATCCCACTACTTTAGAATCATCCAACTAAATTAACATTCAAGTCACAAAAATTAACAAAATAACAATTCTACCCTTATCATAAAAAAGTGGCAAATTGGTTCTTACCTCTTATTCAATTGTATTTAAAACATCAAAAAATTTTTATTATGATCAAAATTACCCACTTACCCCTTCATTTAATCCTAAAACTTAATTAATACATCAGAATAAAAAATTACCATTTTGCCCATGGGCTCTCCTCTCATAACACATCAAATATAACTTAAATGACTTTGAAATTTTAATGGTAACCCACTTATGGGTCAATTAAACTATCAGAGGATAAAATGTGATTTTTCAAATTTATATAATTATTTTAACTCAAAAATAGTATTTTCAAGGTTGATTTATTTAACTAATCAAATTCAATTTTTTGTTCTTTAGAAAACTATTAGAAGTTCACCTAGTTCAGAGGATCACATTGAAAAAAATTCATGATTTTTAAGACTATATTTTATTTATTATAAATATCTACTAATTTTTAGTAATTAATTAAACAAAAAATATAATTTAATTTCAAAAATTACATTTTGTACTTTTCTTAAATCTTTATAAGTCCAAAGAACCTAAAGAATAAAAATTTTAAAGTTTACAAGTTTTATTTTATTTATTATAAATATTTTAAAGGAAATTTAAGGTAAATGCATTTTTTGGCATTTAAAGAAACATAATTAAATAGCAAAAAGTAAGAAAAATATTTTAAAGGGTCCGAAGTGACCAGGGAACAATTAAGAGCAATTATGGGCACCTTCATATTTTTTTTAAATTTTAAGTTGTTTTCTAATTTTTTTTACTTTAAAAAGTAGCTAAAAAAGGAACTATTTATTTTAAAATAAATTTTATTTTTCCTAAGTACCCTTGATCAAAAGTAACTCACAAAACCACTTTATATATTTTCCTAATTATAGTTAATTTCTTATAGTTATTTTAATGTAAAAATGCCATTTTACTTAGAAAAAAATTTTAATGATCAAATTAATTCAAATGAGTTACCAATTTTTAGAGTGAGTAAAAATAATCATCATTTACAGTGTGGAATAATTTTTGTTAATTTTTTAATATTATTTTATTTTTTTTAGTTTTAGTGAGCTTTTATGATTTAATTAATCATAGTAATGTACATAAGCATTTAAACTTAATTTATATTTTTCATAGAGTCCTTTAACAATAGAAAACCTACCAAAAAAAGTTCCATATTTTTTTAATTTATCTTTTAGTTTATAAAAATGTTTTGTGAAAAAATAGATAACTAGTCTTGAAAATTAGGGTTTTAATGCTAGAGATGCTCTCTAACCTTGGAAAAATTAGAGAACATCCTTATTAGCATCAGGAATCAACCCATAAAATTGCTAGCCATGTGTTTAACATTTACTTAATCAAAATTAAAATAGTCTAGAGTGTATTTAATAAATTGAGATTCAAAGTCATCACAAATAAATTTAATTTTTATTGCACATTTGTTTCCACTATTTATTGAGTCAGAGGGTAATTTTATTTTATTTTTATGATTTTTTACACCTAGTTATGCATTTTCTAAGGTTTTGAATTAAATAAATCAAAATTATAAATTAATTTCCAACTTAAACACGCGGCAGCTGCGTCATGCTAGGCAGCTCTGAAGTTCTACACCTCTATATATTATTTAACGTCATCATCTAAGTCAACTATGATGTAACACTAAGTTATCGCTCCTGTCTTCATCTTCGTCTGATACGCGCACGATCAAACGTCCCTCCCTCTTCGTCCCCAACTGGCCTAGCCTATGAACCGTCCACCTTCTAGCCTTAACATCCCTTACTATGCTCAACCAAACAGCATGGGGTTTGCTTTTACACCTTCATCTAGTACAGAAGAACCTATCTATAAAGTTGATCAAGCATGAAATTAAACTTTTCTTCACAGAGGCCCAAACTGAGCTCGATTTTGGGAAAAATGGGCTATACATTTGTTCAAGAGGTTTGGCCTCAATTCGGTGCTTACAGAAGCTTCTGTGGAGTCTGGTAAACCTCTTAGGAGTGTCACTTTGGTCTAGATAATGGTCTGAGTAGAAGCTCCTCCAACAAGTGCTGCGGCCTTGATTTAAAGGAAGGTTAGGGTTCTCTAGAGGTGGGGAATTTCGATGGGGATCTTCTTAGTTTAGCATGGGGATGGTGAGGAGCAAATAAATTTCAATTTTAGTGTCATTTTAGTACATGGTAGGAAAATTCCCCAGTTTGCCGCTCTAAAATTGAGCACAAACAGCGGGGGAGGAGGATAGAGAATGATGAGACTAAGCTTAGTAATACTATGAGGATCTCTAAAGGGAATTTGGCAAATTTTCCCCAAGGTTTGGTGCACTCTATATATTTGTCCATGAGGGGGTGGAGTTTAAATAAAGGGGGAAATAGTTGCCACTAGTGTTGGCCAGTGGGTGCAATCAGCTGCTTATGTGGAGGGAGGAAAGGTGCAAGTGACCAATCAAGCTGAGATGGCTTTGATGGGTCATATTAGGTTCATATGGTGGAGATGGCTCTCTTAGGTTGAGCCTTTTAGGTGAATAGGCTGGCCGGCTAGGATAGGGATGGTGCCTAGCTCAGTCAAGGAAGTCAGAGGAACACTTAATGATGATTAGTTGGGTGGCTCGATGGCTGATGATAAAAATATATTTGATTTATCCATTCTTAAGAGAAAATCCTTTAATTCATAAGCCCCTAGGTCCATGGCTCAAGTATTTTTGGCTAGGTGGATTTAGCTTGGTTCCTAGGGCTCCAATGTTGGTTGTGTTGACCATGCTTTGGTCAATTACAATGGATTTGCTCAAGTTTGGTGCTTGGGTTCAAATTTGGGCATTTGGTTTGAACTTTGGCCTAGGTTGGGTTTAGGTTAACACTTGGGCCAAGTTATTGACCAAATTGATGTGGATGATTGTCATGAGAAGTTTCGAAAAGAAATTAGGTGATTTTGAATTGATTTGGAAGTTAAATTTAGTGAAATTTGGCTCATTGTAAAATTTTGTAGATTTGGGCTAGACCTAGGCTTGGATTAGGCTAGGCTTTGAGTTTTGTTCAATTGATAGCTCAAACTGGTTCAAGGGAGTGTGATGTAGAGATTTGGATATCAATTTGGTTGAAATTTTGGAGCTATGACGTTCAATTTCGTGACATTTAGGTGTTTAAGGCAAAATTGTGGATTTTGATATAGGTGCGACTTCAGTAAGGTTTGAGTTAAGGTTAAGACCAATTGAGAGGTTAAATTGAACTAGGGGAATATTATGAAGAGTTTTGAACTCAAGATTGGGGAAATTGGTTTGGTTATGGGGCTCAATTGAGAGAAATTTGAGCATATGGCCAAAATTAGGGATTTTAAGTGGGCTCCAATTGGGCTTAAATTTGCTTTGAATTAGGATTATGCATGATAAATTTTGATTTGAAATTGAAATTGAGGAATATTGAAGCTAATTTGGTGGAAATTGGAGGTGATTTGGGGTAAATGAGTCTTAGAAGAAAAAATTAGGATTTTAGTAAAAATTTTTCAAATTGGACTTCATGAATGGTCAGACTTGGTTTTGGAAATGTTTGAAATGATTTTGGAACTTTTTGGAAAATTTGGACAATCAAGGGAATTTTTTGTTATTTTGGAAAAGAGAATTTTTTGGGAATTTTTTAAATTTTGGACTGCTTTGGGAAATTTGGGTTGTTTCAAAGGGTTTGAGATGACTTTTGGACAAAATTGGGTGGTTTGGGTAATTTTTGAAAATTTAGGGTTTCAAGGGTAATTTGGTATTTTTTACAAAGTTTGGGGCAAAAGGATAAATTGGGTATTTGGGTAGGAGGAGATCAATTGATGATGCTAATAACAAACTTACCCTTTTTTGAGCCATGAAACAAACGGAACTCCCATTATGGATCCTCCATGTGTTATTCTTAGCCAAACTGTAGCCAAGGGCTAATGGTTTAGGGGACCATCCACATGAGTTTTCAAATGAGTGAGGGATCAAGCTAAGCATGTTTAGTTAGGGTTGAGGTTGTGAGTGCAGGTGTCGGAAGCCATACAGATGGGTGCAATTTAATTTATTGTAATATAGTATTTAGAATTTAGGTATTTTAGTTTGAAGAAAATGAGGTCAAACTGATCCCATTGATCCCTACATTTTAGATAATCGAGCTAATCACAAGTAATGTACCACTCTGAAAGGTAATACACTACTTGATAATAAGCTTAATTAAAGAAATTATAAAAATAAATCACTTTCATTTCATCTGCAAGTTTGCATGATGACCGACAGATTCCACTATCCGTTATGTGAGTCAAATAGGGTTTATTTTAAGTCTGGGTTTTTTTTAGTTCATTATAAGGGCAAGCCCCTATAGTTAATTACATCTTAAGCGAATGGGTCACTTAATAAAACTTTTGAAAAAAAATCAGGAATCTTTTATTTTCATGAATTTAGAAGGAATGGTTTTCAACAAACATGATTGTGAAATTTCCAATAGGCTTTGGTTCAAAGGTAAAAGATTATGTTTTAAGAATCAAAGGAAGAAAAGTAGTGGATATTAAAGTTCCAGAATAGGTTCTTGGTAATCCTCCAAACTATCCTAATGTTTGGCTTAATTTAGGATAATATTAATTTAAGCTAACTTTTGCGAGTTTTATTAGTTAGGGCTTAGATTTGTGTAATGATAATTCACACAAAAAGCCTAGAAATATAGGAGGTTTTACGTCGAGTGACTACCTCAGAATCCTAATAGAAGTTAGAACAAGTTGCATATTGGGACTATACAAAAGTACAATAAAAAGAGAGGTTTTATGTCATAGAAGACAACAACAAAATCCTAAGAATTGTTATTTAAATTAAAGAAAGACCTTAAATGAGCTACCCATGAATTTTGCCCAAAGTTCCATACTAAAAAATGTGCAAGTCTTTAGGTCCTTCAGTCTTATTATTAAAAGTTTTATTTATTTCAATAATATTATAATGATTTAGTTAAAAGGTAGTGGAGGTATATTTCAAACCTAGGCCAAGGCTAAGTTCACTTAAGCTATATCCCTAGTGTTATGATTTTTAGGTTCTACCTAATCTAAGCAACTTTTATTCCTTCATTATTTCTCCTTAACACATGCATTCTACGATTGATAAAAGTAGTAAAAGGATACAATGAGATACTAAAAGAAATAAGTGAGCGAATAAAGAAACAATATTTTATAAATTTTTTTATTAAATTTTAATTAATTAAATAGTGGTGACCCGGTCAAGATGTCTATGGCTCCGTCGTCCCAGGTCGTCGGGTGCCCTAGTTTACTTAGTCCGAAAGGTGGTTCCCCACTAGGATCAGAAGATTCTTATCAAAATCCACAGAGTGCTTCATCCAAGAAATCTTTGTAAATTATACCAAAAGGGGGTTTAAGCTGTGTTATGTGATCTTTGTGATTAAGATTTGATTAGTCCTTAAGTTACTTTATCGATTTAGGGTTGAAATGTTTTAGGTTGTTTACATCTTTTTGTCAGATTTTAAATGTTTTATTTAAATTAATTTTGTTCACTTGTTATTATTTATGTCAAGTTGATGAATTTAAAGCTGACTTAACCTCAAAGCCATGCTTTAAAGCCTTATTACATTTGATTTGGTTTAAGTTTAAGTTTTAATATATTTTATGTAAACTTTAACCATTCCAATGTGTTTTATTTTATTTCTTAATTGGTGTTCAAGTTGAGGGTTTTAGGTTTAACTTAGGTTTAATATTATACCTAAAAGGTTCTCCTATGCTTAACCTATAGGTTAGCTTCTAACCTAGGGTAGGTTTAGCTTAAGGCTAAGCTATGATTCAGGTTTGTTTTACCTAAAGATTAAGATTGGATTAGGGTTAACTAGCCTGACGTATAGGTTAACTAATCCTATTGGTTTAGGGTTAACTAAACCAAGGCTTATGTTGACTAATCTTATTGGTTTAGGGTTAACTAACCTACAGTTTATGTTAACTAATCCTATTGGTTTAAGGTTAACTAACCTAAGTAGGTTAATTAATCCTATTGGATTGGGGTTAACTAACCTAAGGTTTAGGATAACTATTCTTATTGGTTTAGGGTTAACTAACCTAAGATTTAGGTAAATAATCCTATTGGTTTAAGGTTAACTAACATTAACTAACCTAAGGTTTAAGTTAACTAACCCTATTAGTTAAGGGTTAACAAACCTAAGGCTTAGGTTAACAAATTCTACTGATTTAGGGTTAACTAAACTAAGGTTTAGGATTTAGTTTTTGATTAACCTAATGTGTAGGTTAAACATAACTAAAGTTCATGTTGACTAACCCTAAACTCTACGAAGTTCAGTTTGAATTTAATGCTAGGATGACTTAAATCTCAAGTTTAAAATGGTCAAATTATTCAAATTTGACTCAACAAAAGGATAAGTTTACCCAGGATGGACACAGGCTAAAGACTAGCTAGCTTAAAGCACTGAGTGACTAAAATTGAACTTGAAGAGTGATTGGCTCAATCCTTGAGTTGGCTGACCAAGTTTGTAAATAAGTTGAACTAGACTTAAAGAGAATTGGGTAGGTTGGACTTGAGTTGTGGTTGGGCTAGGTAAACTTAGCCTAAATTAAACATGAACCATAATTAATGTGTTTTAACTATAAAAATTATTTTAAACATAATTTTAAAAACTTTAAACCTCTGTTTATCGCCAAATGTTCAATCAGAGAGAGTTTTACAATTTTTATAAATATTTTTAATTTTTAATTTACATAAATTTGTTGTTTTTTTCAAAAATCAAAATACGAGTACAAAAACATTAAAATGGATTAGAACAATCAAGGACTTACAAGACCATTTAATATGTCTGACAAATTTCATATTTTTTTCTCATTTATATTTTAATGTTTATGATTTAAAAACTCAAGGATTTCAAAAATTAATTTAAAAATATTTTCTTAGTAAAAAAATTGTGATTTTTATTTTAAAAATATCTTCTCCTTTCCCTGAGTTTATAGCATCTTTCAATTTTTTTTTTGAGTTTTCTACAAAAAGTTATGTAATTTTGAAGTTAAATCCAATTTTCTTAAATGAAAAAATAATAATAATAAAATGAAAGTTTTTTATTGTGTCGTGCAGCAACACGATGGTTTAGGATGAGGGAGGAGGTGGCGAGATGCTACTGTGTGCAGAGAAGAGGAAATGGAAGAGTATGGTGCTGTTGTTGTGTAACGCCAAGGCAAAGGTGGCTTTTTAACAGGAGAAAAGAGCTTTAGGCAGGAGATGAATTTTTTAACAGGAGAAAAATGGATTTATTATTATCATTATCACTCCCTGCATCTCTACTCGATTTTGTCCTCGCTGTGAAATGAATGTCCCTTATAAGTAAAACTGACGTTTCTGGATGCGATCACGCCGTCCGTTTTGTCATCTAAGTATGTTCAGACCATTTCTTTAGCAATCATGCCCATAAATGTTAAGTCACTCATTTTTAGCCCGCCCGTGAATCCATTGCGAAATGAACGTCCTCCTTAGGTGAAATCAATGTTATGGACGCACTCATGTGATATGTTTCGTTTTTTCAGGTCGTTCAGACCACTTTTTTGGCGATCGAACAAAAAAAGTGTCAAATTTAATTTGAGTTGAATTTTTGGTTCGAGATTGATCTTTTGAAAATATATCATGGGTCAATTAAATGGGTTTGGATTCTTTTGAAATTGGATCTAGACATGTTGAATTTGATGTAAATTTGAAATCGAGGTAATTGATTAATCATGAAGCTCAATTTAATAATTTTTGTCAAAGTGAGTGAATTTGGTCAAATTTGACCAAATGAATGGTCAAGAATTGGTTTTAGGGTGTTTGAAATGATTTTGGAGGATTTGGGAATTTTTGGGCCATGAGTGGCATTTTGGTAATTTTGGCCAACTTTGGTCAAAGTGGTCAAAAGATTGTTTTAAAGGCTAGAGGTGGTTTAAGAAGAAATTTGGAGTCAAACGATAAGGTCTAGGGTAATTTTCAATCAATGTGGAAGGTTTTATGATCCATGAAACATTTTTTAAGTATTTGTTATTTTGGTGTCAAGGTACCAAAAGGTTGTCAGAAAGTATGCGAGTATTATAGTCAAGGACCGACCTTAAAAGTAGGGAATCAGAAGTTAAGGACTGATTCCAAAAATGAGAATTGAAAGTTAAGGATCAATCTCAAAAAGAGGATCAGAAGTTAGGGACCAGTCTCAAAAATGAGAATTGAATTTTACAAAGAGTTTGTGGTGTTGAACCCATAAATATGTGTCATGTGAAAAAGGTTGACATTGTTGAGAAAGATATGTGAAATTTTGTGAGGTTTTATGTGGAATGTGAAATTTTACAAGGATGTGAAGAGTTAATCTAGATAAGGATAGTCGTGCTGCGCGAACAAAGAGTGAGAAACCTCAAAATTAAGAGAATCGACTCAACAGATTTTTTTCTTTTCTTGTTATTTTTATCATGTTTAATTTTCAAAATATGCTTTCCAAAATTTAAATTATTTGGGTTGATTAATTTTCAAAAGAGTGTTTTATTTGAATTTTATTATTTAGTTTTTTATTGTTTTGTTCTTTGTTTATTGTGATCTCGAACCAACGTATGGTTCTTGGCTTTTATCCATCGCACCGAAAAGGTCAAATAAACAAACAGACTGAATTTTAAAAGATATTTCATTAATCTGCTCCAATAAATTTTACAGATTAAGCGTAGGACAAACCCTCAAAAAGTACAAATGTGTTGACTGCATCAAAGTACATCCAAAAATATTTCATTACAAGTACATATCATAGGTTAAGCATGTCTAATCTGCTGTAGTGGAAATGCGGTAAGAAGGGATCCTATGAGCGTCTGTTCCCAGTGTGGCAAGCTCCAGATCAAGCAGACCTTCTAAGCCATGCTCTAGGACAAGAGTTCCCTTTGCATGTACTTAGAGGTGCAACCTTCTCAAAGCTCATACAGTAATAGTTCTTCTAACTCTGGATTTGGTTGAAATCCATATGGCATTTTGTTGTTATCCATTTATTAAAAGATCACGGACACCCTACGGTGTAGCCCCCTGGAATGCAATGTTTGGCAACGTCTGCTCCGTTTCCTTTAAGAACTAATACTGAACCAACAAGTAGTAGAATTTCCTCAGACTTTCTGAATTCCTCAGGGCTGGTAATATCTATTTCTTTTCCAAACAGAATGTTGCTCTTACTCATGAATGAGAACATGCAAAAAGGCCTCACAAATTCATGATGGTCAACATGCGGAGGTATACAGTCTCGTTCATCATATACGTTGACAAAACAGTTGTCAGGAATACATTCAATTGGCAGTATGCTCCATCAAACTATTCTTTTAATCATCTACTTTATAATGGAAGGTATTGAGTCCACCTGATCTTGTCTCAGAACCCCATGAGGATTTCCTTGTCTATCATTAGTAAAGTTGTAACAGCAACTGCACTGTATAATGATCCTGCCCTTTCCTTGCATCCACTTTCTTGGCTCAAAATAGGTTGTTTCCATTAGAAGACCTGCTCGACCTCTATCTCTCAAATCCAAAATGCTATCAAGAATATTTTGTTCATCGCTCTTTGAGAAGACCTTTGTGTATAGCTCCAATCCTTTTAATATGTTGATGAACCTTCCTTGCACTTCTTCCCATAGAACTCAAAGTCATTTTTGCATACCTTGCTCAACTTATAGTATTTTGTGGTACTGATGATTGGTGGCTGTCAGGGATGTTCCCTCATTTCAACATTGATAGGAATCTATGTCGGTGTTGTCTCTATCTGCAGCGGAATGTATGACTCTTCGTCTGACGGGATATATGGCTTAGTATCCAATGAAACATATGATTCTCCATCCATCGGGTAATCAGGGGTCTGAAATCCATCATCAAAGGATACATATTCCTCTAAAGTATTGTAGCAATCAAAGTGGATGACATTGTAGTTCGGGCACTCCACGAATGCCCCTGTGGAAAACGTACATGCTGATATTCCGATGTTGCAGATCGGGCAACCCATACAAAGAACATCTAAAACTTTTAGTATTTCTAGCACTGTAACAAATCCTGACTCATCGTCTATAGGAGGCAGGCTGGAAGAGGTCTCTCTCATGCCCAGATCACAGATATTCCCTTTAGGGATAGGGGCGAACAAGTTCTCTACCTCTTTCTGACGTCTCCTCTCCTCGCGTAGGAAAGCCCTATGTTTTTGGCGGCTAGTGTTTCTACACTGAGTCCTCCGTAGTGGTGAATCTGGAAGTCATTCATTATCAGCAGCATTAGGCTTCAAGTTGGCGTAGCTATCATGGACGATATGCGACTGATTCCCTCCATTGAATCTTGTTGTACCATTAGGTTCTTTCCCCTGAGTGAGGAATTGTTTTTGGCGCTCAACCTTAGCAGTGAGGCTAGCCTTTCCTTTTCCTATCGGCTGATGACATCCATTAGAGGCCCCTCATAATCCATTTCCACTTGACTAAATTTCATGTCAAAGTCTATAGTGCCACCCTGCGACACCATTTTCTCATTGAGTGCGATATTCTAGTCATCTTTAAAGGCAATGATTAGCCTCTGGCCAGGCATTTCTCTGCAGATGGCTGGAAAAATGTCAATGAGCTGAAACTTAGCGTGAACAAGAACAAAAAAATATTTATTAAAGGAAACTTTAGTTTATTTAGGTGAGAAAATTGTTTATTTATGTGTCTATCTCATTTAATTCAGTAGAATATCAAATTTAAAGGTAGAAAAGAGAAAATTGAAGTGTGTAATTTTCAAAAGTTTTTATTATGTTGAGGTTAATCTTATTACAAAACTTTTGGACCTGGTCATAGACGTTTGGCCAAATAGATAACCTAAGAACAATAAAAGTTTCAAAATTTCAAATCAAGTAATATTAAGCAATGTCAGAATGCGTAGTACGTCTTCAGGTATCATTCGTTGATCGGCACCATGGGTCTTTCGCCTCAGAAATCCACTAACTGGTACGCTCCTAATGCGTAGACCTATTATACGCAAATGATCCCTCCCAAGTTGGCTCAAATTTTCCACCTATCTTGCGTGTGTGCAAGAATACGCCTTTTGAGCACGAGTGCGAGGTCACCAACTTTAATTGTCCTTGGGTAGACCAATTTGTCATGATCTTGTACCATCTTTGCCAGTAGAGTTCTAAATATTGTTGTGCTTCTAGTCATTTTCCCTCAAGACTCTCTAGTTCTTAAAGTCTGAGTTTGCACTTTTTTCTATAGTAAGCTTATTGGCAACAGCGACTCTGAGAGATAGCGTTTGGATTTCTAACGGTAGTATGACCTCGGACCCGTACACGAGCATGTAGGGTGTGCAATGAGTGGGAGTCATGAAGGTTCTCTGATAAGCCCACAAAGCTTCTAATAACTTGTTGTGCTAATCTCTTTTGTTTTCGTCCAGTGTTTTCTTTAAAATTTGTACCAATGTCTTGATGAAGGCTTCGAACAATCCATTTGCTCTGGGATAGTAAATTGTAGAGTATCTCCTATCTATCCCGTGTTGTTTCATGAAATTATTGAATTTAGTGCTTTTAAAGGCTGTCCAATTGTCAGAAATATCCTTCGCGGTACTCTGAATTGGTAGAAAATTTGGCTTTTGAAGATTTGAAGGAGGTATTGTGACATGACCTCTCGTAACAGCACTACCTCTGCCCATTTGGAGAGATAATCTATTGCAGCAAGTATGAACATGTGTCCTTTGCAAGACGGAGGGTCTATTGGACCTATTATATTTGTGCCCCAACACTCGAATAGCCATGAGGCAACGGTTGGGTGTAGCACATTCGGGGGTTGGTGTAAGACCACCGGTTGCACCTGGCACTAGTGGCATCTTCTGGCTGTATCCTTGTAGTTAGACATCATTGTTGGCCAATAATATTCGAGTCTTTTGATCTTCAATTTCATTTTCGGTCCTGACTGGTGAGCTCCACACAATTCAGTATGTACTTTTTTTACAATATTCTATGCTTCTCTTTTGCTTAAATATCATAACCGCATCTATTTGAACAATCCCCTGTAGAAGACATCACCTACTAGAGCGTATGACGTAGGCCTTTTTGTATTGTGATGTGTTTCAGACTTTTCCTCTGGTAGCTTACCATTATGCAAATATTCTATTAATGGTTTGCACCAATCATCATTGATATCCGCAACCGTAATTATCATTTCTTCTTCTTTCTCGAGCTTGTGAAGAGTTTTGAGGTTGATCCGAGACAGAACTTGTCTTCCTTGTACTGTGACATCAATGGAATCCTTCGGGGGACATGCCAATTCTTTTGCGAGTTTCGCCAAAGCGTCAGCATGGGCATTATCTCCCCTAGGAATCTGGTAGAAAGTCACATTCGGGATCTGTTCTAGCAGCTTCATTGTGTACTAATGGTATTCCATTAATCTTGGTTTCAAAATCTTGTATTGTCCGACAACTTATTGAATAACGAGTTGTGAGTCACCGTAGATGACAATGTCTCTTATATCCATTGAGATTACCAACTCTAATCTGGTGGTTAAGGCTTCATATTATGCTTCATTGTTGGTACATGGCTCTGTCAGGTGGTATGAGAACCTCAACATACCCTTATCTGGCGTGAGTAATCAAACCAGTATCTGGTTTGCCTGGTATAACTGTGTCTATTCTTTTGTCCTTTCTGGCTGACGAAGCTCCTTCGAAGTACATTTCCTAGTGTTGCGCACTGGAGAATTCCATTTGTAGTACCTACTCATCTGGTAGTTCATCATTAAGAGGGGACCCAGCTGGAAGTGGGTGTGCAACGAGAAAGTCTACCAAAATTTGCCCCTTGATAACATGGAGGGGAACAAAAGTTAATCCGTTGCAATATTTGATGACCCAACCAACATTCTCCAGGCATCTAGCAAGATGGTTGATGATCTTATTGCAATTTGATATAAGGGTAATCTTATGAGAAAGCTTGTAGTGCTTAAGCTTTTAGGCGGCAATAATCAAGGCTAGACAATGCTTCTCGATAGCTGGATACCTTACCTTCGTCGGTATTAGGCGGTGACTCAAGTAGTATTGTGCATTTTATTTACCCTCATCATTGACTTGGGCTAAGAGGGCTCTAAGAGAGTCATCTAAGGTCATGGTATAAAGTATCAACAGTTTCCTCAGGATAGGGGTTACCAAGATAAGAGGTGTCATTAAATATTGCTTAACGTCCTCAAAGACCCACTGACATTTCTCTTCCCAAATAAATTTGGCATCCTTTTTAATTAATGTTGAGAAGGGCTGACAACTACCTTAGAGAATAGAATTAAAGCGTCTCAGATATGCCAACTTCCCTTGGAAGGAACATAGTTATTTCAAAATTTTAGGAGGAGTCATTTCTAAGATAGCTTTAATCCTATTTGGGTCAATCTTGATTACACAATGACGGACAACGAATCCTAGAAACTTCCCGGAGTTAAAGCCAAAAGCGTACTTTAAAAGATTCATCTTAAGGTCATATCATCATAAACGTCCAAACACGATCCTTAAATCATACAAATGGTCTATTTTTTGTTTTCTCTTCATGACCAAATCATCCACATAACATTCTACCTAGTTATGAATGAGGTCGTCAAAAATCTTTGTCATTGCACGTTGATATGTTGCTCCAGCATTCTTCAGTCCGAAGGAGATTACTGTGTAACAAAAAATTTTGATTAGTGTTCTGAAGGCTGTAAGTGCTGCATCTACAAGAATTTGATGACCCTACTAGAAGAATTAAATTCCAGCAACGATGCCAAAAACTTGACTGCAACTTTATATATATATGTTTGATTTAATAAAGATGTATAAATATAATATTCAATAATGTTATAAAGTCGCAAATTTTCAACGCAAGTATACGTATCACCCAAGTAATATAGGGCTCTAATGGAGTCCTAGATATTGATCCTTCAGGGAGAAATAGAATACTACGGACTAAGATTTAATAAAAAGTAACACTTCAACTACAATAACGTTCAAGTTGTTTATTTGTCACTAATAGGCAATTGAAATAAGTAGATAATTTTAGATAGTAACTAATGAGAGAATAACGTTTAATTGTGATATTGAATATATAAGAAAGCATCATTCTCCTTGTCAAGAAATTATAGTGAATGGATAAAATGAATTGGTTCAATTATATTGCGCCAAATAGGAGCATACCTATTCTTTACCCTTTGGTTTAGGCATAAAGAATATTGACTAATCCTATGCTTGGTTACTGATTCTGCGGCTAGGCTGGGAGGATACCGGGTCTCACTTCGGAGCTCCCACGTTCCCCTCACCTGAGGGCTAACATCTACACATCAGCATCCAAACGATAAGACCGAATTGGGGATTTTAGTCTATCACTCTAAAATTTTCAATTCTATGCCCGATAGTAATATTTCCTTATTTATTTGCACCCAACTTCCAGGGGCTTTGACCTCTCTGAATCTTGGATGTAATCTTCACTTTAGTTGTAAAACTCAACATATTTTAACAATTCAATTGGCCAGATTGAAAGTAAATTAAGAACAACGTGAAAAGATCATCACAAGTTCTTAAACATTTTCATGGCTTCACCAATTCAAATCACCATTTCACAAATCTTGAGACAAGGAGAAAGACAGAGAAAACTACTCAGATCTCATGGGAAAAACACAATAAAACTCAAAATTCATATATAAAATCAAAGTCATACAAACTACAACAAGTAAATAACTTATCTCTAATTTCTCCCCAAGAACACTCCTCGAACTTCCTCTTCCTTTCTTTATAGCAAACGGAATTCCTCTTTGAAGTAGCAAGGAGGAAGAAATCTCTCACTTTCCCTCCACTCTTACAAGCTCTCAAAGAATTCCTCACAATTGTTACACATTATTGGAACCTTTCTAACATCCAGGAACTCTAGCCCCTCCTAGACTCTCCAGACTCTCTATACTCTCTAGATTTTTGGCTAAAATCTTCTTTTAAAGTTGTGGATGAGATTTTCCAATAGTTGCCTAAGAATCCCTTCAAAATTTGGTCATATCCAAAGCTTGAGTAGGCATATCCGTCGAGCTCGACGTCGGCGGCCTTGAGGGCGTTGTCGGAGGACTTCTGGAGAATTTTGTCCTGTAGCCTCGGGAAAAACTNATCTAGCAAGCTCTCTACACACTAATGGAACCCATCTAACCTCCAGGATTCCAAAAGTCTCCTCCTCCTCCTTTTATTTTCTGCCAAAATGTTCTCTTTAAGGATGTGGTTGAGTTTTCCCTAGAGTTGCTTACGCACCCCTCCAAAATCCGGCTTTATCCATTGTACATGTCAAATAACCGTCGATCCCGCCGTCGGCGGCCTCGATGGTGCCGTTGGCGGCCTTGAGTGCGTCGTCGGCACCCTAGTGTAATTCTCCACATTTTGGTCCTTTTTGCTCCAAATTCGCTCCTTTTTGCATCTTTTTGCTTCCATGCTTGCCTGGCTTGGAAGCCTTCTGATTCTGATAATCGCGAACCTCCAAGACCTTTGGATGGGCGGTCCTTTAGACTCTGTTGGCTCTCGCATAGAATGAATCTCTTACCGAGTTCCTCAGGACCAACAAAGAGGAGTTTATCGAACCCTAATTCATCATTCCTGCAACAAAACATCAAAAATACCTTTCTTTAAAGTGCAATATAATAAAAAACAGTATAAAAGAGGTATGAAAATCTCAACATATTTTCCTTTGGTCAAAATTCTCCAAACTTAACTATTACTTGTTTAAGTAATTTTAGTACTATATAAAATTTATGATTTGCTGCAGTAATATTTTTATTCAGAAACACTTTAAGTTTGATTTAGATAAATATCATAGTGAGATTTTTAGAAAAAATTGAAGTAATTAAATTAACTTTGTATCCATCAGATTATCTAGTCATCAAGTTTTAAGAGTTCTAGTTATCTATTTATTTCAAGAATGACTATAGATTGTAATATTAAGTCACTTAGAATGTCTAAAAGATAAGAACTTCATGAGAAATCTATTAGTAAAAAGATCTATTCCATAAATATAAGTTCAGGAATGTATTTAAGTTTTCCCTTTAGGTAGGTCCAGTGAAGCCAATTTTTGATTAGGCATATCCTCAGGCTTCTCCTCACTTTTATATATATATATTTTTTCTTTCTTTTCTTTTCTCTTTTTCATTTGGATTGCTTTCAATCTTATATATTTTTCTTTTCTTTTCAGGGATTGTTTTCAATCCTTTCTTTTTCCTTTTTCAAGAGAGGATTACTCTATCCAGATAGCCTTTAATAATTTTGAACATCACTTTTCTTTCCCTAAATTTAAAACTTAAAGCATTTCTTACCTTATAAGTATTTCATAGCTCTTACATCATTGAGCACCAATCTTTTCTTCTCAATTGAAATTCCATATTCTTAATACTTTAAAATATAATTTCCATTACTTTAAATAGTGAACTATAATCTTATTCTCTTATACTAAATATCTTAAGTTGCAAAATTAATTTTTATTACAAAAGTATTTCTTTAAATCTACCATAATATTTAAATAGTTACAAAAATATAGTTACTTGAATTAAATTACTAAATAAAATCATAAAAATAATTTTTGAAAATATTGAAATAGAGGACATCTAATAGTTAATCTTTTTCTTCCCTCCCCCAAACTTAAATTTTTAAATATGAAATAAAGGTGGAAGGAAAATACAATAAATATAAATCATACCTCAGTATTGTAGGCATCTTTATCATTCTGAAATTTTTATAGGCCTTCTCCAATTTTTACCTCACCTGGTCTGAAATATCCGGAGCTTTCTACATATATAAATCATTAGAAGAATTTCTAGGAAATGAAATTTTGAAGCAAGTATAAAACTAAAACAAACACAACATCTCCTAACACAACCACAATAGTAAATAAAAGAAAGAAATACTAAAATAAAAATAAAGATTACATCACATTACAATCCACAAAGTACTCTAAATGAAAGTCCAATTACATACTCATTCCTTTTTCTCATAAAATGATTACATAACATAAAAAATAAACAAAAATGCGAACATCAGTACATCAATCTCATTCTAAATATCAAAATCCCAAAATATTTCATCGTCGCCTTCATCAGCAGGTGGATCGGGTTGATACTGAGTATATCGGGGGCATTCAAGAAATGTAACATCAGGCTCTCCTCTGTAGTGCGGGCCTGAGCATCATAATAGGCTATTTCAAAATCAGAATGGCTCTGCAGGTACTCACTATCATAATCATGTCGGCGTTCTAAACCTCCAATCCCCTCTTTTATCAAATCTATGCTCTTTCACTGTAAGGTCAACTCATTCATTAAATCTATTAAGGTAGGGGAGCTAGAAGGAGGAGGAGGGTCATAACTTGTAGAGGGAACGTCTCTTCTCGTAGAAGGTTCCTGACTCCTACTTCCAGTTCTCCATTTCTCATGGGATACATAAGTTTTCAAATTTGATTTACTAATGGGTTTCATAGGGTGAACCCACTCTTCCTCTCCAGTTGCACTCCAGAAAGTTGGCAAAGTGCAAAAATAAGTCCAGGATGTCCTAGACCTCCACTAGTCTCACTCCTTGCCGTAGTCAATATATTCTTGAAAATAATCTTCCCCACATTTATAATTTTGTTATTCTGAATACAAAAATTCAGAATAGCTCTATCTCTTGTTACCTCACTATGATGGTAAGTCAGTAACAGAGTAGAGGAAATGAAATAGTGTCACGCCTTAGAGGTGGCATTTATCATGGAAGCAGAAAAGTTTACCCCTTCTGGCTGCTTTATCTTCCACGTTCCTTTTCCGTCAGTGAGAAAGTTAATCACATCATTGAAGGGTTCTTCCATCATACTAAACAATTCATAGTGGCAGATGTAAGAATCTGGGACTTCATAAAAAGTGTTAATGCGGGCGGCGGTAAATTCCACAAGAAGTCTACACACTTGCACGATTACATCTTCAGCATAAATCACGTTGGCGTAGAACTCTTTCACCACATTTGCATCGGCTTTAATGGTGGTTTAACAAAAGTTTTCCCACATCCGCTCGGAAATAACCTGTTCAATCTCTCCTCACGGATTCTCAAAAACTCGATCTTGAATACATTTTTTTTCCTTGAAGTATCGAAGTGAATCAAGTTTGAGCCATCACATTGACAAAGTGTGATTTGTCAAACTCAACTCTTCTCTTTTGACGTGTAGCCATTTTTAATCTAATCAATCAAAGAAAATTTCCAAAAATTACTTCTAATATGTAAATAATAGCTCCAATGGTACTTTAAACAGTTGAACATTAAAATCTATGAATTTCTTCCCAAATTTTCTTCACATTTTCAAATTTTGGGTTTCCTCAATGTGGAAGAAATGCTTGGTGAAAATCAAATATATTTAGCTTGGAGTGAATCTCTTACCGAAAGAAGATCAAATCTGATATCAAACAGCCTTGAAATAGTCTCCCAATCCAAGATCCATCATGCCCTAATTCGAAAATGGTGTTTTTAAGAGGAAGGGGATGATGAATAGTGGCGGTTGACCGGTCAAAATCACGGTTAAAGAGGTATTTTTGTAATCTCGCCGACAGCGGGGTCGATGGCGCCGTCGGCGCGATCTATTTTGTTTTTGAACCTAAGTCTTGAGAAATTCCCACTGTTGGCGGCGTCGAGGGCGCCGTCGGCGGGCTCTATTAATTTTGTCCAAATTCTATATATTTGCGATTTTGACCAATTCTAAACCTAAACGACATCCGTTTCTAAGCATAATGTTGAATAGTTAATTGATGTACATAACACATACAAGCTTTCACAAAACATAACATCACATTTATATATAATATCCAAAAGATACAATAAACGTTACATAACACACCTAAATTAGGTATTTTCTCAACCTCAATAGATTAATTCAGCATTACAATCCAAGCCACAACACTCAAACCGCTCAAAACAAAACATCATATGCTTAGTCTCAACTATACAGAGATCTTTAAGCATAATTCTAAAGCAAAGTAAATATAAAATAACACTTAAACACACATAACATAAATACAACATATGAGATCTACTACTCATCAGATTTTGTGCTTGTTTCTCCTTAAAGATCTCCCATTGATTGCACATGGACGAAGAGGTTGTAGAAGGGGTGGAATGGAAATTCATCAGTTGAATCTTCTTCAATTAATTTCATCCTCTTCATTAGTCGTATCAAGCTATCTTCTAAATGTCCCGAATGATCGAGATATCTTTAATCCTCCAGTCTAAATGATCGAAGAAATTGGAGATATTATTAATTGCATTCATCACATTTTGTACCTCCTTTTCCAATTTCTTGATTCGGCACAGGATCACCAAAGACTTATCAGGGACTAAGGGTTGTACTGGCAGAGAATTCTTAGAAGATTGATCAACTATCATAGCCATGTCATTTTCATCTTCAAATGATGGGAATCTTTCAGTTGGATCCAAAGGTTTCTAAGGTAGCAGTCCCTTTTCCCAGTTTTCATAGGATACTTGGGACTGGCTGCAAAGTGAGAAAATTGTTGAAGGTTGTCCAAGCCCATAAGTTGATCTGTGAACGATCAGGCCTAAAACTGACTCACAATTATAGATCCAATATCGATCGGCAGTCCCCTTTGGATGCAGTAATTCAGAATGGCACTATCCTTAGAAACTTTACCAACCTTCATAGTCGGTAACAGTTTTGAAGAAATGAAGCAGTGCCAGTGTTTAGAGACGGGATTCAAAAGTGTTAAAGAAAAACTAACATACCCGTTCTCTCGCATTTCCCAATCATCAAATTCGCCCGTCAAATACTAATAAATTTTATTCATCTGGTCTCTCATTGGGACAAAATTGGAATAGTGGCAGACAGGAACATTCTCTATCATATATAACTCGTTGATCCTTGAAGGAGTGAAATTAATCCATCTCCCTCGCACATAAACAACTCCTTGGTTAATTCCATGTAAACTTGCATAAAATTCTTTTACCACAGGAACTACCACGGCGGCAGTAGTGTAGCACAGCACTTCCCATCTTCACCACACTATTGTTTCTTCAATATCTGTTGTGGGATTATTCAATATGCGATTCACAAATCCTCATTCCTTGATTAATTCTTTCTTCATCAGCAACTTGTTGAAGATTCGCTGCGTTTCCGCACTAATGAAATTTCGCCGATTGAAAACTCGCATTGTAGGATTATCAGAGGAATTGGATGCCATAAGAATGAAATTAACAGAGTTTTTCTTCATTTTTGGGACAATGAAACTCGAATTTTTGAGTTTAAAAAAACTATTCCCGTCCAAAAACTGTAAAAAACCGCTCATCGGACACAAGAAACCGCCTCTTACCGGTATTAATTTTTGCCTGGACTCTTGGGAAAAACCCGCCGTCGGAGCCGTCGAGGGCGCCGTCGGCGCCCAAGGCAAAACTTTCACAGTTTCACTCAGGTCCAAATGCATCGGAATTTTTCTTGATGGATCCAATTTTTATGATATTTAAAGGGTAAATAAGAGTAGTAGAGCTTAATACTACTATAAACTAGAGATAAATTCAAATAAAAACTAACATGATCACAATAAAGATAAATATAAATATGGGTTGCCTCCCATAAAGTGCTTGGTTCAACGTCGTCAGCGCGACCTATTTAGGGTTCATTCAGGTTGACTGATCATTAAAACCTCTTTAAAATTTGGTCTTTTACCCTCATAATATTTAGGTTGACTGATCATTAAAACCTCTTTAAAATTTGGTCTTTTACCCTCATAATATGGTTTTAATCTATCTCCATTTACTTTAATTCTATTTCCCATTTTTTGATCTTCAATTTCAAAAGTTTCGTAAGTGTAAACTTGAGTCACAGTAAATGGCCCTAACCAACGAGACATCAATTTCCCAAGGAATAACTTCAACCTTGAACTGCAAAGAAAAACTTCTTGTTTTGGTTCAAAGTTCTTTTGGTTAATCTTTCGATTATGCCATAACTTTAATTTCTCCTTATAAATTCTGTCATTATCATAAGATTCATTTCTTAACTCTTCCAATTCATTTAATTGTAACAATCTCTTCTTACCAGCATCTTTCAAATTATAATTGAATTCTTTAATCGCCCAATATGCTTTATGCTCCAATTCTATTGGTAAGTGACAAGTCTTTCCAAAAATCAGTCTGTAAGGAGTCATTCCAACAGGAGTTTTATAAGCAGTCCTGTAAGCCCATAATGCTGTATCCAATCTAGTGGACCAATCTATTCTACTAGGGTTCACAGTCTTTTCAAGTGTTTGTTTAATCTCTCTATTAGAAACTTATGCTAACCCACTGGTTTGAGGATGATAAGCAGTAGAGATTCTATGATTAATATTAAATTTTTCTATCAATCTTTGAATATATTTATTCCTAAAATGGGATCCTCTATCAGTAATAATCATCCTAGGCATTCCGTATCTAGTAAAAATATTTTTCATTAAAAATCTTGAAACACTTTTAGCGTCACAGCGAGGTAAAGCTTGTGCACCACTTAAAGACGTAGTCTACTGCAATTAATATGTATAAGTTCTCAAATGAAGGAATTAATGGTCCCATAAAATCTAATCCCCAAACATCAAAGATCTCAACTTTCAATATGAAATTTAGAGGAATTTCATTTCTTCTAGATATATTGCCTACTCGTTGACATTGATCAAAAGTTTTTATATATCTATAAACATCTCTAAATATAGTAGGCGAATAAAATCCAGCTTGTAAAATTTTATAAGAAGTTTTATCGCTTCCTCCAAATTCAGAATCATGACATTTTTGAATAATCAGTTCAGTTTCTTCATAAGGTACACAATCCCAAAATATCCTCCAAATTTAGAATCATGACATTTCTGAATGATTAGCTCAGTTTCTTCATAAGGTACACAGTCTTCCAAATTCAGAATCATGACATTTCTAAATGATCAGCTCAGTTTCTTCATAAGGTACACATCCTTCAAATTCAAAATCATGACATTTCTGAATGATCAGCTCAGTTTCTTCATAAGGTACACATCTCAAAAATTCAGAATCATGACATTTCTGAATAATTAGTTCAGTTTCTTCATAAGGTACACATCTTCTCATAAGTCAGATCCTTACATTGTTTATATAAATAAGGCTCATCCCAAAAATATGCTTTCGCATCATGAATGAATTTCCTTTGCTGTTGCAATGTCAGCATAGGTGGCAAAATATCACTTACAATAGTTAACAATACCAGCATACCATGGTATTTTCCACACACTAACATTATAAAGCTGTTCATCAGGGAAACTGTCTGTAATTTCATTGTGAACATCAGACAATTCATGGTTTTCTAATTTTGACAAATGATCAGCAATTTGATTATCAGTTCCCTTTCTATCAATAACTACAAGATCAAATTGTTGCATCAATAATATCCATCTAATCAACCTTGGTTTGACATCTTTCTTTTGCATTTAATATTTAATAGCTAAGTGATCAGTGTGCACGACACATTTAGCTCCAATTAAATAAGATTGAAATTTATCTAAAGCATATGCGATAGCTACTAGCTCTTTTTCAGTAAGAGTATAGTTAATTTGAGCATCATTAAGAGTTTTACTAGCGTAGTATATCACCTTAAAAATCTTTTCATACCATTGTCCAAGGACAGCTCCAATAGTATAATTGCTAGCATCACACATCAGTTCAAATAGTTTCTCCTAGTTAGGTGAAACTATAATAGGGGTCGTGATTAATTTTTTTTTTAATAACTCAAAGGCATTTAAACAGCTTTCAGTAAACTCAAATTTCTTGTCCTTTCTATTGATTAGTTTTTCTTTTAATAACTCAAAGGCATTTAAACAGTTTTCAGTAAATTCAAATTTCTTGTCCTTTTCTAAAAGTCTGTCATAGAGGTTTAGTAACTTATGAGAAATCTTTAATAAAGCGCCTGTAAAAACCAACATGTCCCAGAAAACTTCTAACTTCACTTTCACTAGTAGGAGGTGTTAGTTTAGATATAACTCGGATTTTTGCAGGGTCCGTTTCTATACCATTTTTTGAAATTTTATGCCATAACATAATTCTTCCTACAACCATAAATTGACATTTCTCTCAATTTAGAAATAAATTAGTTCTTTCGCATTACTCTAAAACTTTTTCAAGATAAATTAAGCATGCGTCAAATGATGTTCCAAATACAGAAAAATCATCCATAAATACTTCCAGCCCATCGTCAATTAATTTACTAAATATGGACATCATACATCTCTGGAATGTTGTAGGTGCATTACATAGCCCAAAAGACATTCTTCTAAACACAAAAGTTCTAAAAGGACTAGTAAATGTTGTCTTTTCTTGATCCTCAGGAGCATAGGAATTTGATGGTAACCGGTATAACCATCAAAAAAGTAAAAATATTTGTGCTCAGCAAGTCTATCTACTATTTGATCTAGAAATTGTAGGGGAAAATGATCTTTCCTGGTGGCAGTGTTTAATTTTCTATAATCAATGCAGATGCGCCACCCAGTGACTTATCTGATAGGTATCAACTCATTATTTTTTTTTGTTTCAATAGTCACTCTTCCTTTCTTCGGTACACAATGAATTGGACTTACCCATGCACTATCTGAAATAGGATATATAATTCCATTGTCTAACCATTTCAAAATTTCTTTTTTTACTACTTCTTTCATTATTAGGTTTAACCTCCTTTGTGGATCAACTCTTGGTTTAGAGTGTTCATCTAATATAATTCTGTGCATACAGATCGAAGGACTGATTCCTTTAATATCTGCTAAAGTCCAACCAAAAGCTGTCTTATATTTTTTCAATGTATCTATCAGTCTTTGTTCTTCTAAATCCTTTAATTATGAAGATTCAATAACAGGTAATGTAGATGAGTCTCCCAAAAATACATACTTCAAGTAGTTAGGTAATGTTTTCAACTCAAGTTGAGGTGGTTTACTAATTGATGGAAAAAGATTCTTATCAGCATTTTCTGTAATATCCAACATTTTAAATCTTTCCTGAACATAATCTAATTCTTCATTTTCTAATTTGTCCAGAATAACTTCATCATTTTCTTCCAATTGTTCTTCAAAACACTTTTTATCTTCGAAATGTTCTTTAAAATATTCATTGAGTAGATGTTCAACAATTTCCATATGAAAACATTCATTATTTCTTTCAATAGCAGGGTATTTCATAGATTTCGCAATGTTAAAAGTCATTTCCTGGTCATTTACTCTCATAGTTAATTCTCCTTTTTGAAAATCTATCATAGCTTTTCCAGTAGTTAAAAATGGTCTCCCTAAAATAATAGGTATTTAATTATCTTCCCCCATATCTTAGACAATAAAATCCACGGAAAAGATAAATTTGTCAATTTTTACTAACACATCTTCTATAACTCCCTTAGCATATGTAACTGATGGGTCTGCTAATTGGAGAATTATAGAAGTAGGTGAAACTTCTCCTAATCCTAGTCTTTTGAAAATTGATAGAGGCATAAGGTTAATGCTGGNTTTTTTTTGAGTTTCTATTTCTTTTTGTACTCTTGTCTCTAATTCTTTTCCACTTCGTAATTGAATCACCTTGATTTGTTCTTTTNGCTTAATATCAGCTCTTCCATAGATAACTTCTTCTCCTTGATTTGAGTATTACTGTGAAATCCTTGAGGATAAGAAGGTCTATAGTTAACATTTCCTTGGTTGGATGAATTTCCTAATGGGTTCACTAAGTTGTTTGCCCATTATTGATTTGTCGAAGAATTATTATTCCAATTAAGATTTGGATGATTCTTCCAACCTGGGTTATAATAGTTTGAGTATGGGTTGTTGGGTCTAGTAATAGCATTGAAAGTTTCATATGAAGGTTGAACATCCACAAGTTGCCCAGATGAATTTTCTTCCATCATAGGAGGTGTTGAAGAATAATTCATCCCATAATGATCTAAATTCTTTGATATTGCAACAATCTGCGAAGCAAACATAGATATTGCATTAGAATCATGGATACTTTTGATATTGCAGCAATCTGCAAAGCTAACATAGATATTGCAGCAGAATCATGGATACTAGCTAACAGTAATTTGTGAAGCTAACATAGATATTGCATCAGAATCATGGATACTAGCTACTCTTTTAGTAGCAATCTGTGAAGCTAACGTAGATATTGCATCAGAATCATGGATACTAGCTACTCTTTTAGAAACATAGATATTGCATCAGAATCATGGATACTAACTACTCTTTTAGGATTTACCCGTTCAGACACAATGATCTAATTTCTTTGATATTGCAGCAATCTGCGAAGCTAACATAGATATTGCATCAGAATATGGATGCTAGCTACTCTTTTAGAATTTACCCGCTCAAACGGCCAATGAAAATTGTTGGTAGCCATTTCCTCTATTGATGAATAAGCCTCATCAAAAGGTTTTGACATTAAAGAACCACTAGCCGCAGCGTCTATAATCGATCTAAGAGATCCCACTAATCCATTATAAAAGGTTTGAATTATTAACCAGTCCTATAATCGATCTAAGAGATCCACTAATCCATTGTAAAAAGTTTAAATTATCAACCAATCTGGGACAAATGATGAGGGCACTTCCTAAAAAGATCTTTAAATCTTTCCCAAGCTTCATATATCGACTCTCGAGTGATGAGGGCACTTCCTAAGAAGATCTTTAAATCTCTCCCAAGCTTCATATATTGACTCTTGATCTAAGAGATCCCACTAATCCATTATAAAAAGTTTGAATTATCAACCAATCTGGTAACGAGCATCTATCATCAATCTAAGAGATCCCACTAATCCATTATAAAAAGTTTGAATTATCAACCAATCTGGTAACGAAGAGGACATTTCCTAAGAAGATCTTTAAATCTCTCTCAAGCTTCATATATTGACTCTCCATAAATTAACATTTCCTAATAAGATCTTTAAATCTCTCCCAAGCTTCATATATTGACTCTCCATCAATTTGACATATTTCCTAAGAAGATCTTTAAATCTCTCTCAAGCTTCATATATTGACTCTCCATCAATCTAATCACTAATCCATTATAAAAGGTTTGAATTATTAACCAGTCTGGTAACGAATGATGAGGGCATTTAAGAAGATCTTTAAATCTCTCCTAAGCTTCATATATTAACTCTCCATCAATCTGACAGAACGATGTATATTTAAATCTCTCCCAAGCTTCATATATTGACTCTCCATCAATCTGACAAAATGATGTTATCTTAAATCTTTCCCAAGCTTCATATATTGACTCTCCATCAATCTGACAGAACGATGTTATGTCATTTGTTAGTTTAGCAATTTTGGATAGAGGGAAATATTTGGATAGAAATTTCTGTGACAGTTCTCCCCAAGTTCTAATAGATCCAGGTGNTGGATAGTAACAAAAGAGAGACTAACATTTAATTGTGATACTCAATATTTAAGAAAGCATCCTTCTCCTTGCCAAGAAATTATAGTGAATAGATAAAATGAATTAGTTCAATTATATTGTGTCAAATAGGAGCATACCTATTCTTTACCCTTTGAATAAAGTGAATCAGTTCAAATTGTATTGTGCCAAATAGGAGCATACCTATTCTTTACCCTTTAAATTAGTTCAATTTATATTGTGCCAAATAGGAGCATACATATTCTTTACCCTTTGGTCCAGGTCAGTTCAAATTATATTGTGTCAAATAGGAGCATACCTATTCTTTACCCTTTGGTCCAGGCATAGGTTAAAATTATATTGTGCCAAATAGGAGCATACCTATTCTTTACCCTTTGGTCCAGGCATAAAGAATTTATATTGTGCCAAATAGGAGCATACATATTCTTTACCCTTTGGTCCAGGCATAAAGAACTTATTGTGCCATATTCTTTACCCTTTGGTCCAAGCATAAAGAACATTGACTAATCCTACACCTTGTCAAGAAATTATAGTGAATGGATAAAGTGAATCAGTTCAAATTATATTGTGCCAAATGATATATAAGAAAGCATCCTTCTCTTTGTCAAGAAATTATAGTGAATGGATAAAATGAATTAGTTCAATTTATATTATTGTCAAGAAATTATAGTGAATGGATAAAATGAATTAGTTCAATTTATATTGTGCCAATAGTTTCTCCCTGTCAAGAAATTATAGTGAATGGATAAAGTGAATTGGTTCAAATTATATTGTGCCAAATAGGCACCTATTCTTTACCCTTTGGTCCTGACATAAAGAACATTGACTAATCCTACGCTTGTTTACTGACTATTCTTTACCCTTTGGTCCAGGCATAAAAAACATTGACTAATCCTACACTTGTTTACTGAATCTGCGTGTTACCCTTTGGTCCAGGCATAAAGAACATTGATTAATCCTACGCTTGTTTACTGAATCTGCATCGGTCCAGGCATAACAAACATTGAACAATCCTATGCTTGGTTACTGATTCTGCAGCTAGGCGAATAAAGTGAATCAGTTCAAATTGTATTGTGCCAAATAGGAGCATACCTATTCTTTACCCTTTTTAGGCATAAAGAACATTGACTAATCCTATGCTTGGTTACTGTTTCTGCGGCTAGGCTGGGAGGATATCGACTCTCACTTCGGAGCTCCCACGTTCCCCTCACCTCGATTCTGTGGCTAGGCTGGGAGGATACCGGCTCTCACTTCGGAGCTCCCACGTTCCCCTCACCTGTTTACTGAATTTGTGGCTAGGCTGGGAGGATACCGGCTCTCACTTCGGAGCTCCCACGTTCCCCTCACCTGAGTGCTAACATCTACACATCAGTACCCAAACGATAGGACTGAATTGGGGATTTTAGTCTGTCACTGAGGCTAGGCTGGGAGGATACCGGCTCTCACTTCGGAGCTCCCACGTTCCCCTCACCTGAGGGCTCGTAGCTAGGCTGGGAGGATACCGGCTCTCACTTCGGAGCTCCCACGTTCCCCTTGCCTGAGGGCTGACTAGGCTGGGAGGATACCGGCTCTCACTTCGGAGCTCCCATGTTCCCCTCGCCTGAGGGCTATTAGGCTGGGAGGATACCGGCTCTCACTTCGGAGCTCCCACGTTCCCCTCGCCTGAGGGCTAAAAGCTGGGAGGATACCGGCTCTCACTTCGGAGCTCCCACGTTCCCCTCACCTGAGGGCTAACATGTCTGGGAGGATACCGGCTCTCACTTCGGAGCTCCCACGTTCCCCTCACCTGAGGGCTAACATCAGAGGATACCGGCTCTCACTTTGGAGCTCCCACGTTCCCCTCACCTGAGGGCTAACATCTACACATTACCACCCAAACGATAGGACCGAATTGGAGATTTTAGTCTGTCACTCTAAAATCTCCAATTCTACGCATGATAGTAATATTTCCCTATATATTGGCACACAACTTCCAAGGGCTTTGACCTCCTTGAATCTTGGATGTAATCTTCACTTTAGTTGTAAAACACTAACTTTCAAGGACTTTGACCTCCCTAAATCTTGGATGTAATCTTCACCTTAGTTGTAAAACTAAACAAATTTTAACAATTTAAATGGCCAGATTGAAAGTAAATTAAGATCGAAGTGAAAAGATCATCACAATTTTTTAAACATTTTCATGGCTTCACCAATTCAAATCACCATTTCACAAATTTCGAGACAAGCAGAAACACATAGAAAACTACTCAGAACTCATGGGGAAAGCACAACACAACTTAGAATTCATAAAAAAAATCAAAGCCATATAAACTATAACAAGTAAATAACTTATCTCTAAATTTCTCCCCAAGAACACTTCTTGAAGTTCCTCTGAATCTCTTCCTTTCTTTATAGCACACAGAATTCCGCTTCGAAGTAGCAAGGAGGAAGAAATCTCTCACTTTCCCTCCACTCTTACAATTTCTCGAAGAATTCCTCACTAATATTGGAATTTTTCTAATCTCTAGGAACTCTCCTAGCACTTCCTTTACTCCCTATATTCTTTCCCTCGGAAAGGAGGAAGAAATCTCTCACTTTCCCTCCACTCTTACAATCTCTCAAAGAATTCCTCACAATGTTACACTCTACTGGAAATTCTATACACTAATGGTAACCTCCAAGGCCTCTAGCACTCTTCTATTTTTGGCCAACACGCTTTAAAAAGCTCCCTACACACTAATGGAACCTATCTAACCTCCAGGATTCCAAAAGACTCCTCCTCCTCTTATTTTTGGCCAAAATGTTTTCTTTAAAGATGTGGATGAGTTTTCCCAAGAGTTGCTTACGCACCCCTCCAAAATCCAGNATTTAAGCTCAAATTAATTAGTAGCTACATCAGGACTTTGGATAGATAAGTGAATTTCATCTGCTGTAGGATTTGCATAATCTCTTAAGTGTCTAGGTGTTCTATTCCTTGATTGTTCATGTTGTTTTCCATTGAATCAGAATTTCTAGGTTCTCTTCTCAATAATGTTCACCATTGTATCACAATTTCTAGGTTTTCTTTTTAGTTTTCTAATTTTTCTAACAGTTTGTTCTAATTCCGAATCGTATGGTATAAGAATTTTAAGTTCAAATTTGCGCATACAATTTAAAATTAGTACTCAGTAATATATTTAAAAATATAAATATAAATAAATAGATATATAGATACGTTGCAAATTAAGTAAAAACTTTTTAATAATTCTAATATGTCCGTTACTCCTAAAATTCTCCCCGGCAATGGCGCCAAAAACTTGACCGACCTTTTTGTAAATCAACAATTACAAAAATTTGATGATGCTACTAGAAGATTTAAATTCCAGTAACGATGCTAAAAACTTGACTGCGACTTTATATATATATGTTTGATTTAATAAAGATATATAGATATAATATTCAATAATGTTAAAGTCAAATTTGTCAACGCAAGTATACGTATCACTCAAGTAATATAGGGCTCTAATGGAGTCCTAGATATCGATCCCATAGGGAGAAATAGAATACTACGGACTAAGATTTAATAAAATGTAATACTTCAACTACAACAACGTTCAAGTTGCTTATCTTTCACTAATAGGCAATTGAAATAAGTAGATAATTTTGGATAGTAACAAAAGAGAGACTAACATTTAATTGTGATACTCAATATTTAAGAAAGCATCCTTCTCCTTGCCAAGAAATTATAGTGAATAGATAAAATGAATTAGTTCAATTATATTGTGTCAAATAGGAGCATACCTATTCTTTACCCTTTGGTTTAGGCATAAAGAACATTGACTAATCCTATGCTTGGTTACTGTTTCTGCGGCTAGGCTGGGAGGATATCGACTCTCACTTCGGAGCTCCCACGTTCCCCTCACCTGAGGGCTAACATCTACACATTACCACCCAAACGATAGGACCGAATTGGAGATTTTAGTCTGTCACTCTAAAATCTCCAATTCTACGCATGATAGTAATATTTCCCTATATATTTGCACCCAACTTCCAAGGGCTTTGACCTCCCTGAATCTTGGATGTAATCTTCACTTTAGTTGTAAAAC